>REGO01000563.1:703798-714429 GCA_010120015.1 Rhombomys opimus
AAGGAAGGAAGGAAGGAAGGAAGGAAGGAAGGAAGGAAGGAAGGAAGGAAGGAAGGAAGGAAAAAAAAGGAAAGAAAAAATGGTCAAGGGAGATTCTTTCATTTTCTCAAAAATCCAATTTTGAAAGAAAAGTTACATAATTAGCAAAATCAATGCTAATAGTAATGAGATATTTTATCAGTTAGTAAGCTATCATAACAAATTTATGATTGCCAATTCCTGCAGTTAGTGTGCTGCCTCACATAGGTCCACTTACAGACAATCTGCCATGATGACTTTATCTAAGGTTGGTGAGAGTAGACATGTACTTCTGTAGTGTTCTTCTTTGGTCTTTATTTAAACTTCATTTGGAGGAAGTACTGACACACTTGAGGCATACATGTTACCATCTCTTTACATGTCTGGAGTCTGCTAGAAACTGGAAATGATGTACTGTAGAACTGTGGTCAGCCACGGAAGTAAATGCATGGCAAGGCAAGACCACAGCCTCCTACCGCAGACCACCTCTGACTCTCTGAACCTCCTCCACTGTTCACTATCAACAGCTAATACTTTAGTTTCCAGACCTGAAGTCTAATTCATACTGAGAGGTGTGTTTATGTTTTACATGCTTCATTATGCTGCCAGCACTATGACAGTCTGACGAGATAAGAATTGTCATTCTAAATTGACAGATAAGAAATAAACAGAAGTGAGATAATCCAACTTTCCCAGGCTTGAGAGATTTGGACTTTGGAGAGACAGGAAGAGTGTCTGTAGACCTGATTCAGAGTCCTCTGGTCCTGAACACAAATGTCTGAGACTGTACGAAGGTTTGGAACTGCAAAGTTATGGACATTGTTTGACAATTGTTTTGTGCTCCTGGGAAATTCAACTTTATAAACATTATTACTTAGACTTTCTTCCTGGATGAATGATTTGTATATCAATGCCCAGTTTTTGTTAATATACTATGAGCATGTGTTTATGCTATGTGTTTATTATTTTCCTTTTAGCCTTTTGTTTATATTTTAGATGGCTATGACTATTTTTATCTAGAAGTTTTTGATTAGTTGAATATATTGTTTTAATTGGGCATGTATATAATTTAGCTGAGTTTGACCATTGATACTTTCAGTTAAAACAGCTTGCTCTAGAACAATGATTCTCAACTCATGTGTCGTGACCCCCACAGGGGTCATATATCAGATATCCTGTATGTATTTCAGATGTTTACATCATATTTCATAAAAGTAGTAAAGTTACAGTTATGAAGCAGCAACAGAATAATTTTATGGATGGGGGTCACCATGGCATGAGAAACTGTATTAAAGGGCTGCAGCATTAGGAAGGTGAAAACCACTGTTTTGGTTGTTTTATGTCTCACCTTTTTATTCTGTATTCACAATATTGTTAAAAGTGTGTGTTTGTGTGTATCAGTGTGTCTGTGCACCGTGTGGATACGGACGTGGAAGCCTGGTGCATCCAGAGGACAGAAGAGGTCATCATATCCTCTGGAGCTGGGGTAACAGGTAATTGTGATCTGCCATGTAGAAGCTGCCAAACAGAGCTCAGTCCTTCAGAGAAGCAGCCAGTGCTGGTGCAGGCTGGAGAATAGTTTACTGGTAAAACATGCCCTGATAGCTGAGCCTCCCACAGTGGCAGATACCAATCTCACAACCCACTTGACAGCCTCACATACCTGCCATTATTTCATGTATTCCACGTGCTTTGGATTTCATATACTATTGTTATATATCCCTTAAGGGAAAAGTCTAGTTTATTGTGCTGGGATATTTCACCTTACATAAATGCACTCAGTTATAGGGACACTAATTCAGTTCTGGATAAATCTGTCACCAGTCCCTGAATGTTATACTTCCCAATGCTCTGATTTTGAGTTTAGGGAATCATTATGAATTCTTGGGGCACAAATGTGTGTTGTATTGAACTTCCCAGGTACATATCATGCTCATGTTTTCTCCTGATTTTGTGAAAATACTAATTATATTAAATTAGAAATATTATTATTATTTTATTGTATCTATTATGTCTCTGATTGTACAGATGTTCCATATTCGGGTTCATATTTTCATAATTTTTATATGTCTAGAATTTTTTAATTTAACTTTTTATTGATTCTTTGTGAATTTCATACCATGCACCCATCACCCCAATCCTATTCATCTCCCTGTCCCTTTGTACTCACCCTCCAGCCTGGCAACCTCCCTAACCCAAAGGAAAAAAAAAATCTCATTGTAGAAGCTGTAGTATGTCACAGTGTGTCTCACAGTGTACCCTTTGGTTCACACTTCTTTGCTTGCAAATGATCGTGAAAATAATGCCATGGTCAGGTTTGAAGCCTCTGGCTTCTACTATACTTTCAATACTGGATCCTCACTGGGACTCCTTTCAGATATCCTGTTGTTGTCCTGTGTCATGAAGATCCTGCAGCTTTGAATTTGTAGAGCCGGTCCCTTCACAACTCCAGAAGTTAAGTGTTGGGATAGATGTTGAGGTGGGCCAGCTCAAAGCCATGGTAAGTGCCTGAGCGGTACCTGAGCTGGTAACTCCACCAGCTTTGCCTCACGCACACCACCTGTGCATATGAGCTAGCCTGTGCTAGCTCATCCAATGCTGCTGCCTGCAAAGGGCAACTCAGCCCTCCCACTTTCATGGCCTTGGGGCCAGCTCATCCACACTCACTCAGCAGGGCCAGCTCTATCGTGCTGCCCAGGCAAGGTGCAGGGTCTGCTCTCTGGACTGTTGTATCCCGTAAGGGAAAGGGACAGCAGCTCTCCTGCTTGCCTCAGGTGGCAAGGGTCATGGCGAGGAGGGCATCTCTCTCTATCTCACGCTACCATATCAGACAAGGTGCAGGGCCAACTATTCCATCTTCAAACCCTCAAGGCTGACTCAGCTGCACCCCTACCATCAAGATCAGCTTTATTGTGCTACTGAGGAAAAGAGCAGGGCCTTCCTTGCCAATGTCTTGGGATTTTTATTGCATTCCAAGCTTTATAATTTTAGTATTAGGACTATACAATGTATTAGGATTCTCTAGAGAAATAGAACTGATAGAATATATATGCATATATTATGAGATATGTTTATATTAGATATATATTCACATATATAAATCCACACTGTATATAATAATTGGTATATCTTCAAACAGAAAGTTCAAGAATTCAATAGTTGTTCAATCCACAAGGCTGGATGTCTCAGATGGTCATTTGTATATGCCAGAACCCCAACTAAGTAGGCGGTGCTGCCAGCAAACGTGAGGGCCAGCAGGCAAAGTACAAAAGCTTCCTTCTTCATGTCTTTTGTATAGGCTTACCAGAAGGTATGGCCCAAGTTAAAGGTGAGCTTCCTTAACCTCAATTAATCCAACCATGAAAAATCCCTCACCAGTGTGCCCATCTTCATGGGCTTTAATTCCCAATGCAGTCCAATTGACAATCAAGAATAGTTATCACATGCAGATAAAGGCAATGAAGATGGAAAAAGTTTTGTTAACTCTGTGTTTCTGTGGAATAAATTCATTTCACAAATTTGAATACTTACAGTTATTGTAGGAAAGATATATGATGCAGAGCAAAAGGGGAAACTGTCACTGTGTCAAATGTCTGAGGGGCTTAGAGAGTATTAAATAGCAGCTGATATAATATTCTTTATTATGATTTTCTATGTAATGTGTAACTTAAAACACTTTAAAATTTACTTTAATATAGTACTTCTAAAGCTTTCAAAAAATGATAAGATGATGTTTGGATTTTTTTCTAGAACAAATATACAATAAATCTCATGTGATGCTAACACAGAGCTAAGTGTTAATCTGAAGGTGGAATGAGTCCCAAAACACAAATTAGGAAACCGAATATAGCTTTGACTATTTTGAGAAAGTTGGAGGGTTTGTGTAGTATGAGCATAATTCCTGAGAATATTACATAAGAGGAAAGTGCAATCTCAAAGACTAAAGAGTTGGGGAGGTTGAAGACATTAACACAGTAATTAAACAATTATAAAACTACTTGAGAGCAACCTTAGCATAAATTCTTGTGAGTGTAGATGAAAAGTTACAGTATAGCCTTTAGGAATCAAAAGTTGTAGCTTCTTAATCTGAATGAAATATAACATTACTCTATGATTTAGGGATTTTTTTTTCATATCCACATCTGTGAAAGTATAGTTTTCCATCTCATTCTCAAATGCTATAAACTCTAGAATAGAAAAACACCAAAAAATAAATTAAGATGTATTCTTTCCCTATTCAATCTAAAGCTTATTTCCAGACCTAGACTAACTATGAAGATAGTGTTAAAATAGTAATAATTATGTGGGAAGTTCATAAATCATGCATAAGGCAATTCTCTTTAAACAATTACCATGATGATCTTATAGAGGATCCCCTTACTATCCTTGCATAGCACATTTTTGCTTCATTGATCATTTAGTCAAAATCATCATCTTTCTAAGCTCATTATATAGGTGAGGACAGGCTAGCTCTGAAAAGTCTTATCATCAAACAAAACACCTTTTAATTTTATGTATAATTGGAAATTATTATAACCATAAGCCACAAAATTTCATTAAGGAATTGTGTAGAACACAAGACAAACAAAGAGAAATCTGAAGGATTGTCACTCCTTGGAGAATCATTTTATTTTGGCTGACTTCCTCCACTGGTTAGCCAGGAGGAGCATCCTTTAGGAAAAGACTCTCATCTCCAAGAGTACGGATGCAAAACTATTCCCTAGCAACAGAGCATGAAATGAGAGACACCCTTGAGAGAGTCATCTATGTTTTAGTAAAATTTTAAATGAAATGAGACACCTATTTTTCAGATGTCCTGAGACTATTTCCCACTGTGTCTCCACATTCTTGCTCACTTATTAGTTGTGAGTACTATGAGGCACGATGGTTTTGTAAAATTCAGCCATAAAGATTTGTTTAGTTTTCCATCATCTTGCATCATTAAAGACACAGGTTCTCTGTGCCATTTCCTAGACAAATTTAGAGAAATTATTTAACAAAATACGTAGTCAGAATTGTCGATGTCACAGATATTGTTTAATAGATTTAATGACTAGAGCCCTCCTTAGGGCTAGTAGATAACAAGGTTTAGCTGGGCTTGTCCAGCTCTTTACATCTTCATATAAATTTTGATGTCCTTATGTTGCACAACATCTATGAATCCATGAGAAGTGCGATTCAAAGTAGCTAAGAGAGAGATTTATGACATACTGCTCTTTACTGTGAAAACTAATTTACTGGGTTTTACATGTAATGGCAGTAGCTAATATGGTGCTGTCAAGGGTGGTATTTCAAACACAGTATGATACAGTTTATCTAAGAAAAAAAATAAAATAATATCCTATGAAATACCTTTTATTTGAGATTTATGCTCTATACAGCCAATAAAAAGCTTACAGATGTTTATAAGACATATTCAGAAAAAGGAATAAAATAGAAAAGAATGTCTCAGTCTGTAATGGCATTGTTATCTCTGAAAACTTTTACAGTTACTGAATTTGAACACTGACTTTACCCTTGTGCCTTTTCAACTGGAGCATAAACGAGCACTTACTATATTTGCATATACAGGAATAGTATGAAAAACAGACCTCAGATTTATACACTTTCATCATTGCCATGTATGGTACTGTTTCATTATAATTGTGAAAGTTGTCATTTATTCACTATTATATGATTTGATGTAGATAATTTATTTTAATATTTGTCCAATATCTTAACATCTAGTACTTTTATTGACGATTATATTTTAATATTTGTCCAAAAGACTTGCCAGTTTTACGTTGCTGACTTCTCCTTCCAGCTTATAAGCAAAGCTGTTTAAAGAGGCTAAAGTAATTTATCCAGAGTCAAATGGCTGATTTATGAAGCCAGATGCAAACTCAGATATGTCTGACTCAGAAATTTGAGATAATTTTCTGTATGATTTTTTTGTTGGAAGCTTACAGAATAAGTTTCTGCATAGTTAACTATATGATGAATATATGTAAGGTAATTGGCTTGAATAATAGGCAGGGCTTACAACAATTTTATTGGCCCTGTTGTCTTTAGAGCAGGAATACTTACACTCATGTAAAATCCAAACAACTAAATCATTAGTTGACTAATAATTTAAAAAGGTGAGGGCATCTCATTTTCTGTGTCTGAACATGAGACAGAAGATGCCAGTCACTGGAGCAGCAGACATGCTTCTGGAAAGGGAGCACAGACCACTGGTTTCTTAGAAAAAAAAAAAAGCTTATAGAAAATGGAGTGTGGATCTATTAGGCCAGCCCCTCACGCAGTGTTTTAATAAACAGTGTTTTTCTTCCCTATTTCCCCACTACTCTAGTAAGCTTTTCCTTGTGTATAGCATTTCCAAAGAGAATTCACAAGAGACAAAATGGTTAAACACAAAAGATTTTGCTGTGCTCATTTTTGTAATGTAGGTTTCCAAGGGGATTGTTCTGAACATCTAGAATATTTACCAAAAAAATCTTCTTTATTTCATTTTTATAAATAAATTATTATTTGTAAAAGAAAACAGGGTAGTATAATGTACAGCTGCTAAGCCCCCACTGGGCCGTGGCAGCTGCCCAGTTAATCTTGCTTCCAAGCAAAACCTGCACAAACTAGGCATGTATAAAGCTACATGCAGTGGAGGCAATAAGACATCTTCAGTGTACAAGAAGATCAAATTAGTTCCAAATCAAATTAGTAATTCTTTGGAGAATGGCATTTTTTTTCTCATTTTTCAGTGAGGATCATAAGGACGTGAAATAACTCTTTAAAATTATTCCTTTGTAATGATGCTCAATCTTTTTTAAACCCCTAAAATTTATCAACAAGAGAAAGATTTCAATTATCCATTTAAAGGACAAAGGGTGAGAAGTATGTATAATAGCATCCAGTATATTTCGCTAAAGTGCTGTACAGGACTAACGTACAAGAACATGCTCTCTGAGGTGCTATAACATTTCTGTGCATCAGGGCGCCACACTGCTGTACTCATCACGGGTAATGCTCATGTCTCAGAAAAGCCTGGGGAGTGTCTACTGTTCGAAAGGATGTGCCTGTATGACTTCACCTATTCCTTAGCCTGCTACTTGAATTAATCCAAAATCTGGGAGAAACCGAAACATATAATGTGAAGAAGGAAAGGAAGAGAAGGAGAGAGAGAGAGGTGAAGAAGAGGATGGAGGGTTGGAGAGATGGCTTAGAGGTTAAGAGCACTGTCTATGCTTCCACAGGCCCTGAGTACAATTCCTCCGGGAATCACAAGGTGCCTCACAACTGTCTATGCTGGGATATAATGTGCTCTTCTGGCATGCAGGTGAACATGCAGATTAGAGCACTAGTATACATAAAATAAATAAATAAATCTCTTTTTAAAAAAAGAAGAGAAGTGGAAAAATTCATTCTATTGGAAGGAAGAAGGAAGAAAGAAATGAAAGGAGAGATGGGAGAAGAGGAAAAGGAAAGAAAGGGAAAAGAGAGGTGAGGAAGGAAAAAGGAAAAGAAGGAAGAAAGGGGGAGGAGGGACAGAAAGAGTGAGGAAGGAAGAAATCTTGAATTAGGTTAGGCATGAGATAATCAAGGCTATGACAGTGATGGCATTTGAAATGCTCCCATACATTCTAAAACATTTAGTTTATTTAAGTAGCCACAGCTTTATATAAAGAGTAGTGTAGTTTTATGTGTGAAGTTTTTTAAAGGGTTACTCAGCCAGGCTTGACCATAGGATATCCAAGCTGGGCCTCATTTTGTTGAGGTGGGGAGAGGGGATTGGAAGGAGACAAGGGAGGGGGCCACAGCCAGGATACAAAATGAACAAATTGTAATAAATAATAAATAAGTTTTTAAATATCCACTAAAAAAAAAGAAAAGAAAAATGAGACTTAAAATAACAAATCAGCCAAGACAAGGCTAAGATATTGTTTCAGAATGTCAGCTCATGAGTTTACAAATGGGAAGGAAGTATTTACAAACAGAAAATATGATTTCTAACTATGTACTTGATGTGTGTCAGAAAGAGATTTAGTAAATAACAATAGCAGGATGAAACAGTTATTTGCCTATAGACAAGAAATGAAAAATCTTGAACTGCAAGAATAAAAAGTGTTATATCCTCCTATTTTACTTTGTGTTTTTATTTTGGAAAAATTTGACCTTCAGTCTTCCAATTTTCTTCTGATAACTAGCTCACTTCAACACAATGTGTCTACAAATACTGCATGGAACAAACCTTGCCTCTGCTTTGTGACAATACACAGAACAAGATTAAAATGGTTACAGATAAAAAGTGAAAGTAAATACATTGAGGTAGGTTAGCAACCAAGCATTACAAAGTGGGGGATGGAATTCCAGCAAGAGAAAATAATAGAGTGTGGCCAAATTATTTCTCTGAGATGATTTCCTGAGTCTTCAGAGAATCAGTGGTATGCAAATATGAGAACATTCTTGGCCACATTGTGAATCCTTTTTCTCCATAGAGGAGAGAGACAAAGAGAGAGTAAATATCTGAGAGTGCTGAGACCTGCAGGTGCCAAGTTCATTTTGCAGCATTGGAAGCTAAAGTTTTAATTCTTCTAGTGTACTGTTAAAAGCTAAATGGCAGAAATAGGATCTCTCTGATTCTCTTAGAAATTTTAAAACATACACATGGAGCATAATCAGCATTTATGTAAACATGCCTTTTATAACTAACCCCTTAAGCTTCCTTGGTTTCTTACTATACATATACATTTTGAAAATATAAACATTTTATGTATGACTATTATATAGTAATCATTACTCATGTGTGAGTATATATCATTTTTCAATATTTATTTATTTATTTATTTATTTATTTATTTATTTATTTATTACCATTTATTCACTTTGTATCCTGGCAGTAGCCCTCTCCATCTCCTCTCAGTCTCACCCACCCTCCCTCATTTCCCCCTATGTCCCTTCCCTAGTCCACTGATAGGGGAGGAACTCCTCCCCTTCTATCTGACCCTAGCCTATCAGGTCTCATCAGGGCTGGCTGCATCATCTTTCTCTGTGGCCTGACAAGGCTGCTCTCCCCAGGGCATATATCTTATGTGAAATACTCTGATGTTTACATAGCCATTATACAAATGTTTATTATGACTTCAACAATTTAATCATTTTAGTGATTCCCAGACCTTATTTTTATTAATATATTTAGTGATAAACACCACTATATGATACAGCCTGCTATGTTATAACCTCAGAATAAAAATGTTGTCTTACATCAGACAGTCTCCACAAATATGTGATTATAACTAAGGTGAATATTCACATTGCTAATTTTAAGTCAACCACAATTCCTAAAAGTTATGAATAGTACTTAAGATTCTATTTTTTATGGCTCATTTTTTCACTCGATTGCATTGAAACTTTCTTTTTATATATATTTTAATTGTGCTTACATTTTCCAAATTTTCTCTCATGAAAGTAGTAACTCACAAACATTTTAATAACCATATATCTGATCATTCCAGTGGTAAACTATTTCCATGTGTATCATCTCTGCTTTGTGTCTGGCCTCTTGGCTTTTTCTTTCATTTTCAAATCAAAGCACCAAATGTGAAAGGTACCTTTAGCCTTGTCTTCTCTTGGGAGTGTGCAATTCCTGTAAGGCTAAGAGAGAAAAGCAAAGGATACGATTTGACATTTATACTCAATCAGTGTTGATTCATCAGCTTGAGTGACAAAGCATGTCACGATGAGTGATGCCTGATACATAATCAGGAAGCTTGGAGAACAAAACTCTTTAACAGGCTTAGAGTTTAAATGATGCCAGCTGCTCATTTCCTTAAAGCTTCTTTATTGACTAAATTTGAAATGGCTAGGAGACAAAATGAAATTAAAGCAAAACACAATGATAAATGAGCATTGACGAGGCAAAGTCAAGGATATAAACATGTGGAAATTTCCCTCGAAACCCTGTTATTTAAAAGACAGACTATAATTCTTCTGAACTATGTTATATAAATAACCTGGAACTTGGCTTGAAATTGATTGCACTGTTTACAGGAAATGATAAATCAAGAGCCAAGCCAAAAAAAGGATGCAACATCTAAAAAAGCACAGAACATGGAATTACAGTGTGAGAGTGATGAGGGAAGCCAGAATCATTGGCTGTTCCTGTCTATTTCCTGATTAGTGATAACTAAATGAATTAACACTAGCTTATGAAATACTTGAAACTTTTATAAGTTACTTAGTTGCAGTGTAAATTGCATTTGGCTAAAATTTCACAGCCTTCTTTCTTCTAGTAAAAGAGGAAGACAGAGTAGTTGGTAAGGAGTTCTATTGAAAGTATGAATAATAGTATCTCCCAGTTCGGCTGACTAAGTATCTGTGAAGTTGGTGGATACTGAAGTAGTATCTTGGTATGTTGTTAGTGTACAGGCAATTCAGCTGGCCTGCTTTCAGGGTCCTAGCAATTGCTTATATCATCACTTGTGGCTACCAGGTGCTTCAGGTTTGAGCGGGGGTTATAAGGACTCCTGCCACCTGAAAGTGCTCTCTCTCTCTCTCTCTCTCTCTCTCTCTCTCTCTCTCTCTCTCTCTTCCTCTTCCTCTCTCCTCCTCTCTCCTCCTCTCTCCTCCTCTCTCCTCCT
>REGO01000563.1:726164-770841 GCA_010120015.1 Rhombomys opimus
AATAGATCCATACTTATCACCCTGCACAAAACTGAAATCCAAGTGGAACAAAGACCTCAACATAAAACCAGACACATTAAATAGGCTAGAAAAAAAAATTGGGGAATACCCTAGAACTCATTGGCACAGGGGACAACTTCCTGAACAGAACACCAACAGCACAGGCTCTAAGAGCAACAATCAATAAATGGGACCTCAGGAAACTGAAAAGCTTCTGTAAAGCAAAGGACACCATGATCAAAACAAAACGACAGCCTACAGATTGGGAAAAAAATTCTTCACTAACCCTTTACCTGACAGAGGGCTAATATCCAGCATATATAAAGAACTAAAGAAGCTGAAAAGCAGAAACCAAGTAATCCAATTAAAAAATGGGGAACAGAGCTAAAGAGAAAATTCTCTGTAGAGGAATATTGAATGGCAGAGAAACACTTGAAGAAATGCTCAACCTCATTAGCCATTAGTGAAACGCAAATCAAAACAACCCTGAGATTTCACCTTACACCCACCAGAATGGCCAATATGAAAACCGCAAGTAACAATACATGTTGGAGAGGTTGTGGAGAAAGGGGAACCCTCCTTCACTGCTGGTGGGAATGTAAACTTGTACAACCACTATGGAAATCAATTTGGGGCTTTCTCATACAACTAGGAATAGCGCTTCCACAAGATCCATCCATAGCACTCCTAGGCATATATCCAAAAGAGGCTCAAGTACACAATAAGGGCATTTGCTCATCCATGTTTGTAGCAGCTTTATTTGTAATAGCCAGAAGCTGGAAACAGCCCAGATGCCCCTCAACTGAAGAGTGGATGCAGAAATTGTGGTACATCTATACAATGGAGTATTACTCTGCAATGAAAAATAAGGAAATCATGAAATTTGCAAGTAAATGGTGGGACCAGGAAAGGCTCATCCTGAGTGAGCTGTCCCAGTAGCAGAAAGACACACGGTATATACTCACTCATATAGACTTATAGGATAAACCTAAAATCTGTCCATCTAAAGAAACTAATCAAGAGAGAGGACTCTGACTAAAAAGCTCAATCCCCATCCCGAAAGGCAAAGAGGATGGACATCAGAAGAAGAAGAAAGCAGGAAACAACCTAGGAATCTGCCACAGAGGGCCTCTGAAAGGCTCTGCCCTGCAGACTATCAAAGCAGATGCTGAGCCTGATGGCCAACTGTTGGGCAGAGTGCATGGAATCTTATGTAAGAAGTGGGAAATAGTAGGTTATGGAGAGGACAGGAACCCCACAAGGAGAGCAACAGAACTGGAATATTTGAACACAGTGGTCTTCCCAGAGTACCATACTCCAACCAAGTACCAGGCATGGAGATAACCTAGAACTGCTGTGCAGATGTAGCCCATGGCAGTTTAGTGTCCAAGTGGGTTACATAGTAATGGGAAGAGGGACTGCCTCTGACATAATCTGATAGGCCTGCTCTTTGATCACCTCCCCCTGAGGGGAGAGCTGTTTTACCAGGCCACAGAAGATGACAATGCAGCCACTCCTGATATGATCTGATAGACTAAGATCAGAAGGAAGGAGAGGAGGACCTCCCCTATCAGTGGACTTAGGGAGGGGCATGCATGAAGAAGGCGTAGGGAGGGTGGGTCTGGGATGGTAGGAGGGAGGGGCTTATGGGGGGATACAAAGTGAATAAAGTGTAAGAAATAATAATAAAAAAAACAATATATGGAAAAAAAAGAAATACAAAGAAGTGGAGGAAGACCTCCCCTATCAGTGGACTATGGGAGGGGCATAGAGGAAGAAGAGGGAGGGAGGATGAGATGGGGAGTAGATGAGAGAGAGGGCCACAGCCAGGATACAAATTGAATAAACTGTAATCAATGATAATAATAATTTAAAAAAGAAAAAGGTGCAAAAATAAAAGTGCAACAACCAAAAAAAGAAAGTTCCTACAGGATTTTGCTCTGAATTCTTGCTTTCATCTGGTGACATTATTCTGTGAAATCCTGGTGATTTGTAAGGTATGGCCCAGCTAATGGAAACAGTTTTAAAGGCTGTACCTTTTCCTTGGTTTCTCTAGTAGCATTATCTCTGTGATTTGAATAGCCTCTTCACGCTGTGATCGCTATTCTTGGGTGCCAATTTGACTACAACTAAAATGAACTCAAAACCCAAGCAGCTGGGTATACCTGTGAGGAATCTTTTTTCTTAATTAAATCATTTGAAGTGGGAATACCTACTGTTAATCCAAACCTTTTTAGTCAGAAAGGCCCACTATTAAGCCAAATTTTTGATGTGGGAAGATCTACCTTAAATATGGACCATACCTCCTGGTGGCTGCTTATATAAGGACATGGGGAAAAAAAAAAAAAAGCTTTCTCTCCTTGTGTCCTTGCCCTTACTCACACTGGCAAGTCCATTCCTTCACTGGCATTATAGCCTACTTCTTCAGGATTCTAGTGTATGCTGAAGACCATATGCGACATCCACCTCATGGACTGGAGAACTACTTAGATTTTCTCTTGGTAGACAGTCACTGTTGGACTAGCTAGACCACCAGGATTTATTAGCCATTCTAATAAATCCCCTTTTTATAGCTCTATATAAAGATTCTATCAGTTCTGTTCTGCTATGTAATCCTGCCTAATACACATGCTCGTGCCATGAAATGAAGCATTGCAAAAGCCTCAAAAACTGGTAGACAAAATTTACTTTTGCTCTCTTGCAGTGTGTCGGCCAGGTACAATACCATAGCAAATCATAAATAAGTAAAATATCTAAAGGATCAAACTTTTATGTGCATTTTTTCCTAGCTAGATGATTTTGCATATTATACATCTCAAAAGTAAATGGATTGCACCACAATTGTGCTATACCATGAGACTATGACTCTGAGGAGAATATACAGTCTATCCCGTGAGGCATAAAGAAATGTATAATTCTGGAACAGAAAGGATAAAACTGACTCACACAATGATACAAACCATAAAACTCCCTTTTAAGCTCCCAAATTAGTTACTATGTACAGAAGCTTCTTATCAGAGGCCATGAGTGTCACTCAATGATGTTCTATTTCACTAACACATAATAATATAGCTCGTGCCCATCATAGCATATGAAGAATAATAGATAGCCCATATATATTTAGATATATAGATATATTTGTTGAGTAGATGAATCAGTTTTAACATTATCAAAGTATTGGCAATAGTTTAAACATGAAGCTATATATTCTAACTCATAGGAATGTCGGGATGCTGACCAATATTATACCTTTGGATGGAATTTTCTAGGCTTTAGATGCTGTGTGGCATATGTGGTTGGAGCCCATGGACATAGCAGTCCATGTCCGTGAGGACTTTGCCTAGCTCTGTGAGTAACTTTCACGGCAGCTTAGTCCCCATTGAAAGGTGACTCAAGAGGAAGGAGGCCTGGGGCTAGGAAACTACATCCCTGCTGCTTTGGCCAGACAAACAGTTCTCCATCCCTGGCATTAATTTAGCCTTACCTTGTTCCCCATCCCAGGGATTTCAGAGAGACAAAGGATATTTTCACACATATAGAAATTCTGTCAATAACACACAGGGCAGTGTTTCTCAGCCTCCCTAATGCTGTGACCCTTTAACACAGTTCCTCCTGTTTTGGTGACCTCCCAACCACAATATTATTTTGTTTCTACTTTGTAACTGTAATTCTGTTACTGCTGTAATGTACATACTGATATGCAATCCCCAATAAGGTCACAACCCGCTGGCTGAGAACCACTGATATAGGCCTCATAGTTGAGTCAGGCAGTAGCCACAGACTGAAATGGAAGCAGGCTAGTTGTACTGAGTAATTACAGTTCAATTATAAAAAAATTTAAAAAGGTTCTGGAGTACTGATAGTCAGAATTTTTTATGTATGTGCTTGGGAATATGCTTATATTTAGACAGTTTTAAAATGAAAGAGTTTTCTTTCCTTCCTCAGACTGTCTCTCAAAAAACCTTCTCACCAAAAAGTTATTTTTTATCTCAGATAAAGTTGTCATAAGAGTGACATTTACCCAAACATTTTATTTTTTATGGAAACATCCTCTTTACATGTTCCATTTTTTTATACATTAAAAAAAGAAAAACAAGATGCCAATGTAGGTGAAGGATGAGGCATGAAAGGTACTTAGACCATGAAGGCTGAAACTTATTTAGGAATGCCATGTGAGTATGAAGATGTAGAGTATGATTTGCTTTTTGAAATCCAGTTCATAAGATGGCACCATAATGTTGTAGATTAAAAACAAAAAGTCAGTATTTGACAAGTAACTGAGATCACCAGTTTGGGAGACAGGGGTATAGAACATCAGGTCAGGAGTAGAAAGCTAAATACCAAATGAATTGCAGACAGCACTGAACTTGAAATAAACAAATAAAATAATCAAATGCTTGATTTTAGCCTGAGCTTGGCTCCATTGGCTCCAGGTTTTCTTGTGTTATTACTTTCACCTATTTATTTTTAGCTTCTATCTAACGATCACACATGTAGTAAAGTGAACTTACTTTTTCCTCTTCCTGTAACTTGAAAAAATTAAACATAATTATAAATGCAATAATAACTTTAAAATACAACCTCACCAATTTAATGACAGAGATGTTTCTAGAGACATTCAAAGAAAATGACAACTTAGGGTTAAAGGATGGCAAAGGGTGCTGATGTGTACATAGCAATGCAATAATGACAAAGAATGAGCTGAAGAACACCTCTGGAGGAGAGACGCCGGCTCTACACTCCATCTGGCCTCAAGAGATTAGCTACGTTAAAAACAAAATAGAGGGAGGATGACCACATATATCTCTTCAAAATAAAAACCACAGCCTGTCAGCTCAAACACAAAATATGATCGTTAGCATGGCACAGGGCACTTTATTTCGCTTCAGAAAACAAAACAGGATGAATAAAAGGCCTGGGTGGTCAATTTATGTTAACAATGTGGTCCAGTGAAAAATAAAATAAAATACTTACAAAAAAATAACATGAACTTTTTGTCTAAGAAAACTGAGAGGGGGGGAACCTCTTTTCTAACCTAGGCAGATAGCAAGTCACGGAAAGACTGACTTATTTAGATGCAGGTCTGTGACACAATGTCAAGTTATGGCTCACATTTCAATAAGTATATTGTTCTTCGTCTTCCAGCACTGAAATGGTTAGTACGGAAAATATTTCAAATGTTTAGCATAAACACTGTGAGTTACATATTTTTTCCCTGGGAAGAACTCAAGTTTATTTATAGGAGAGAAGCAGCGGCCATCTCCTACCCAGATCACTAGACTTTGTTCTGCAGTGCCATCCTTAAGCTTGATAATATCTGGGACAAGTGTGGCTTTGAATGATGACTCTGTCCCCTTGTCTTTTATGTTCCAAAATCTCATTCTCTCTGTGCAGTTAATACATCTGTGCCCTTTGTTTTCAGTCAACAATAAAGAACTCATTTGGGTTCAACACAAAGCCTCGGGATTTATTTATCTAGCCTTTCAGTGGCAGAGACATGTCAGCTAAACTCTGCACTTACAACAGTACTTGAGGACTCTGGCCAGAGGTGAATACATCTTCCTTCACCCCATCACGGGAAACTTTCCAAATTACATTTTCTTTCTGAAAACACATAAAGCCTTTCAAAACAAAATGTGGTTCTATTCAATGCATTCTGCATTACATTATTACTCATTTTGTCTTTCTTCCATGTAATTAAAGAATTCTTTACAATAATGCTGATGAGATAGATAGATAGATAGATAGATAGATAGATAGATAGATAGATAGATAGATAGATAGACAGACAGACATAATGTTCAAGATTAAAATAAGGAAAATTAGGTAATGGGAGGTGAAGGGAATATTTGTATGTCAATGGTATTTGGAAGGTGTTTTGGTGGCATGGAAAGAAGGGGAAGTAAGCAATCTCAAAGAATGGACCCACCAATATATTCTGAAGAACAAAAGCTGAGACCTGCTGGAGAGACAGCCCACAGCCCACATTTGTCTATGTGATCATCAATCTCAGAATTGCTCACTATTATTCTGTTATATTCTAGATATCTATTCAACACTGAGGTAAATAAATAAATAAATTGAGTAACTATACTCTTTAACCTAACAGACTTCAATGTTGACGGGAACATGAACATTATAGAAAGTAAACAAATAACAATATGAATGCAGTTGTAGCTGAGCAAGTGATCACATGCTGAGATGGTTCCTAAGACACTTCCCATACGTTCTGAGAAGCCTAATTAGGGCTGGCTTTCTCCAGTTCAACTGTTTTGACAGATTAATATGCTGAAACGCATGCATTGAATATTCACATCTGAATTGTAAGTGATCACATGGATGGCTCTCCAAGAACAGCTGCCCAGGCCTGCAGCCCTAACCATAGAAGACCACATGCTCCATATCAGCCAGGGCAGAAGAGCAAAACTTTCTCCCTCAAAAAAGATGTGTAAAATAATAGCACATTATACTGCTGTTGCAGAGATGAATCAGCAGATAAGAGCATTGCTGCTCTTGCAGAGGATCTGAGTTCAGTTCCTAACACTCTTGTTTGTTAGTTCACAATTGCCTATACCTCTAGCTCCAAAGGATCAAAAATCACATTCTGCCTGACCTCCAATGGCATTTACCTCATAGTCACATACTTACCCACAAGCATGTGCACACACACACACACACAATTAAAAAAAATCTTTAAATAAATCTTAAATATATATTATACTTAAAAACAAGAACCATATCAAATAATTGATTCATAACGACTAATGAAGAAATACTGATGTTATTTATTTTATGAAAACGTAGAATATTGCAGAAGAGAAAAATTTGATATCAATACAACAGCACATGCTATACAACAAGATAAAATTTTATGACAATGAATATCATTTCATAAATGTGGATATAGGGCAAGAGTACTTATTTGTAATTCAAATGCAGGTGGCTAATAGCTAAGTGTGTGTGTGTGTGTGTGTGTGTGTGTGTGTGTTTGTCTGTTTGTGTGTACAGAGTCCAGAAAAAATACAATAGTCTCAGAAATACTCAGGGATAGACATGGAACATGGGCAAGGTCCTAATTAAAAAAAATCATTGGGAACTATGTACAGATCATCATTAATTACAAAGAGACATCAAAAAGAAGTTTTACATAGAAAACTAGAAATTGTAACTATGAGTAACCTTAACACTAGTCAGTTTTCATCTTTCTCACCTTTCTTTACAGATACTTGCTAATTCCCTAGTAGGATTCCAGTAATGGTTGAGGTTGACTGTGTATATCATGCTGTCCGTTGGCCAAGCATGACAGGCACCTTAGGAGAGTTCATCTTGCCTGTTATTATTAATTATTTAGCAGTGCTTGTGGTCTCGATTCCTACAAAGCCCAAATGTCAATTATTTAATTTCCTAAGCAAGAAAAAATATGTTAGATTATTCAGAGATGCATAGTCATAAAAGCAATATGTTCAACTATAAATATGAAGGTTTATTATAAGAACATAGCTCACATAACTACGGAAGTGGGTGTTTCCCTCAGTCTGCAATGCTGCTCCACAAGAGGGAGGTGCAGGAGAGCTCATGTTTAGTTCTAGACTGAGTGAAGGCCAAAGAATAAAAACCCCGGGGCCTCTTCCCAATCCAAAGATTTATAGGCCAAGACCTGGGAAGAACAAAGCTTTGATTTAAGTGTAGAACAGGGAAACAAAGATTATATCTTAAAAGATACAAGAGAGGAAGAAATGCATACCTAGAAGAGATTCGGCACTTGTATCCCATTTAGGCTTTCAAATGAGCTGGAATGCCCCACCCTTATTAGGGTGGAACCATGAACGTTACTATAGGTATATCTTCATTTCATACAGAGATAGCAAAACAAATTCACTTAGAGGCTTTCAAATTTATTTGAATACCTCTTGATTCAGCTGTGTTGAAGCATGAAATGAACCATCACAGTAATTCCACTCTTTCACTTAAGATATTATGTGATATGTAAGGTTTTAGTTCACAGGAGTAATAAGGTCTTATATAAAACTGGCTACTACAAAGACCAGTGTCTTCACTATAAGAGAATCTATCTATCGGTGGAGTCACTCATAACTGACAGTATGCTTAGCATGAGCCTAGATTTTGAGCTCAAACCCAGCAGAAGAAAAGGGGAGAACAAAAAAAAAAAAAACTGGATTTGTATTTGTATTTGTATTTGTATTTGTATAAGCTTGTGGCAGGTAATTTTGCAATATGATCTCAGACAATATCCAATATCCTAATAGCCATATGATCATAGTTAGCAAGTGAGACTAGCAGGATTCAGTCTCAGATTAATGATTTTTAAAACTGGCCTTTGGTCTTTACGCTACTTACGATAACTTCCTTTGCCCTAACCAGCTATCATTTTGTTCTTTACTGATTGCGTATTGTACATATTCTAAGACAGAACTTTCTTTGCAACATGCTATGATAATGCTGCTTACTTGGTAGCACTCGTGTACTCGTTATCATAGTTATCTATAACGACTTTATTTTTAGCCTCAGCAGGTTACTAAATATTCAAGTTGTATTTTTCTTCTGATAGCAATAATGTTTGTATCATCCAGTATTCTAAGAATAAGTTATTAAGAATCCACTGTGAGTCATAAAACCTTGTTTTTTAATATATTTATTTAATGCTGATTAGACAAAACTGAATCTTTCAGATTTGGAATGGCTTGAAGAAATTAAGTATTTTAAACAATACTGTCTCCAATTACCACAGTGATTTAAATGTTTTACAACATTAGCACTTGAGGTAAATAGCATTAGCACCTGGGTATTTGGGGCTTACAGTAAAACTATCCTACTTACTGAGAAAATTGAAGTGTTAAAATAGTTCGAAACTTGGGAGGTTATAGACTAATTGAGGGGCAATGCATTTGTGGACAGCAATGAAACACTGACAGTTATAGGATGAATGCTCAATTATTCATCTACTGTCCAGATATATTAGCACAGTCATTGAAGAATGCTTCTTTTTCAGCTTCATGCACGTACAGAGGTTCAACACTTCTATCAAAGTTGCACAGATTTTAGAGCCTTAAGAATATTGGCATGCCTACCATGCAAAGAAGAGACAAGTTCTCTGATAGCCAAGCCAAGTTTATGAAGTAGCCAGGTCTAGCTGCTATATAATAAGGGAATAATACATATATATTTATTTCATAGGACTTAGGATTTCATGAGGGAGGACAGAAATAAAGAAGACACAAAAGTGACTGCAATAAATCAGAATGATATGTGACGTTCAAGGCAGCAAAGTAAGATGTGTGTGATGAGGAAAGGGTTCAACAGTTCTGTCACAAGTGTCACAGGTAAAACTCCTGCCTTGTAGCCAGACTGGAACAAGAAGGCTAAGGCTCAGCAAAAGTCAGCTAATACAACTTTGCTAAAAATCAAGCATGAGGATCCCTAAATACTGTAAGAGAACTGGTTTACTTATAAAATAATCCACAGGGGTAAGAATGAGAGGGCATGAGATCAGAGAAGATGTCACTGAAACTAGGAGGGGAAATAAAACACATTTTTGTGTGAGTCAAATAATTTCTCTATCAGAATTTTATCTGTTTACAATTTAAGTACCTTTATACATTTATATTCTATTAATCATCATTTGTTTAATTTTTTTCAGGAATGTAAGAAATGCTCTATTCCTTGGATGAGAGGAAGACAAGCGTCCGTCACAACACACAGGAGAAGCAACTGAGCGCAATGAAAAGCTTTTTCTGTCCAACAGAATCCTGTTCTGTAGTCAGGACAACATTCTGAAGGTAGAACAACCACTGCCCTTTCTACAGGCAGCAACCTACCTGTAGAATATTAGAGGACCATAACTCTCTCTCTAGGCAAGAAGAGTCATACCCAGGATTCTAGGTCTTCTGAACTCAAAAGACTCATGCTTTTAAGAACAACCATAGTCCTTACATGACCAATTTGGTGGCTATTGATTGCCATGGGCAATTCTTTTTTTTTTTTCCGCTGCTATAAATGGGCAGTAGAGGTGTATTCAAAGAGCTCACCACATTTATGAACAATGTATAACACTGTATGGTGACTTTTCCGAATGAGCACTATAAACAGTTTCAAGAAATGTTCCTGCCAATTCATGAGACCTTCTGAGTGAACAGGACTGAGTGAAGTCCATTAACTTTAAAATCAACTCACTAAGTCTCAGGCAACTAAGTTTCAACCATGTTAATAAATTCAGCTTATATAATTTGTTTGGTGTTTTCTTATTTTGTGCATTTTGGTTTAGGTTCCAGTTATTCTGATACTATCAACACTTACTTTGATGTTCATCCACCAACATTTTTTCAATATTTATTTATTTTTATTTTTTATTTATTACTTATTACAATTTATTCATGCTGTATCACAACTGTGGCCCCCTCCTTCATCTCCTCGCAATCCTACCCTTCCTCCCTCTTCTCTCCCTATGCCTCTCCCTAATCCACTGATAGAGGAGGTCCCCCTCCCCTTCTATTTGATCCTAGTCTATCAGGTCTCATCAGAACTAGCTACATTGTCCTCCTCTGTGGCCTGGCAAGGCTGCACCCCTCAGGGGGAGGTGATCAGAGAGCCTGCCACTGAGTTCATGCCAGAGACAGACCCTGCTCCCCTTACTTGGAAACCCATTTGGAGACTGAGTCTATGAGCAACATCTGAGCAGGAGTTTTAGATCCAATCCGTGCATGGTCCTTGGTTGGGGTATCAGTCTCTGCAGGGCGAACCCTGTGTCCAGTTTTTGTTTGTTTGTTTGTTTGTTTGTTTGTTTGTTTCTTTCTTTCTTTCTTTCTTTCTTTCTTTCTTTCTCTGCTGGTCTTCTTGTGGAGCTCCTGTACTATCCAGGTCTTTCTATTTCCCCCTTGTTCATAAAATTCCCTGAACTCTGCCCAAAGTTTGGCTATGGGTCTCAGCATCTACTTTGATACCTCGATCAATAGAGTCTTTCAGAGGCCCTCTGTGGTAGGCTCCTGTCCTGTTACTTGTTTTCTCCTTCCATCCCATTTGTCTTTCTGAGTGAGGATTGATCATCTTAACCAGGGTCCTCCTTCTTGCTTAGCTTCTTTAAGTGTACAGATTTTAGTATGTTTATCCCATTTATATGTCTAATATCCACTTATAAGTGAATATATACCATCTGTGTCTTTCTGCTTCTGGGATACCTCACTCAGGATGATCTTCTCTAGATCCCACCATTTGCCTGCAAATTTCATGATTTCCTTGTTTTTAATTGCTGAGTAGTATTCCATGTGTAAAAGTACCACAATTTCTGTATCCATTCCTCAATTGAGGGACAGGCAGGTTGTTTCCAGCTTCTGGCTATTGCAAATAAAGCTGCTACGAACATGGTTGAACATGTTGAAATGTCCTTGTTGTGTACTTGAGCATATTTTGGATATATGCCTAGGAGAGGTATAGCTGGATCTTAAGTTAGCACTATTCCCAATTGTATGAGAAAGCACCAGATTGATTTCCAAAGTGGCTGTGCAAGTTTACATTCCCACCAACAATGGAGGAGGGTTCCCCTTTCTCCACATTCTCTCCAGCATGTATTGTCACTTAAAGCTTTCATTTCTTAATTCAACCCTCAGTGAAGACTTGCTGATAGTGGGAGAAGGTTGTGGATGGGTCTTCTGGCATAAAAAAAAAGTGAGTGAAGACTTGAGTCCAATATTCCCAAGCCTGTGTATACTGGTTTGAATGCCCTGGTCCTTATCTCAATAGTGAATGTCTTGCTTATAGTTGCTGTACTTTTCATGAGACTAGTTAGTTCTGAATACTGAATTTGTTCTACTCTCTCTGAAAAACCTTTACAGTGAGGTCTTGAGGTTTGCAGGCATATTTGTTCTGTAATTATGTGAAAAATGTCCTGTTCTTGTCTGTCTGTCTGTCTGAGTCCTGTGGCTACGCTGACCCAGTGAGCACTGATGAAACAAGAGGTTTTATTACGTTAGGAGTATATCTCTTATTTCTTCATACCAAATAGAACAAACAAAGAGTGGGCCAATTTGCTAAATGGACACTGAAAGTCTTTATTTGTGTTTAATCTAAATAAAGATGTACAATATAAATAAGTTTTTTGAAAAATAAAAACTTCAATAATTTTCCCCTTATACCTGGAGCCTGGCATTGAAGGTTTTTATGTCTTTTGCTTAAACATGTACATTTTTTTTCTTGAATCTCTGGCCTGTGCCACATTTCTTCCTAATGACTATTGTTCCAGAAACAAGCACACATTTTCTCCCTCTGAAACTTGCTTTGCATATACACACCGCTTCTCTTCCATACTCAGGGAAAGTGCAAGGGATCATAACACTATCATAGACCTCAGACCTCCAGTGACTGAATCATCAGGAGGAAAACACGTTACTGACCCCACCAAATATGCAACTCACTCACGGTTCTACAGTGGATGGTTTTCTTTGTGTGCATTTGTGATTTTTCAGGACTTCTGCTATTGATTCCTTGAAACATTTCATTGTGATAAGATATGAAGAATTAATATACATTTATATGGACAGTTCCTTTATTCATGCAAGTCTTCTTACATGCACAAGACTTGCTTTGCAACCTAAGATGTAGTACGTTGTGGATATTTTATGTGACCCTGAGATGAGTGTGTGTTCTACTGTTTTGAATTCAGTGTCTTCTGTGGGTCTGTAGCAGCAGCCTCTTCTGTTGCTGGGCCCTTTGTTTCCTCCCTAGTCTTCTGCTTACATGGTCTACCCATTACTGACAGTGCAGCTTCACTGCTTCTACCTCCATTATGCTGCTGTCTACTTCTCCCTTCTGCTCTGCCAAACTCCAGTACTGAGTATATTAACAAATAGTTAATAGTTTCTTCTGAAAAAAAAACAGAAAAATTGAAGATCCTCCCCAAATCGTATGGCATTGTGTCCAAAGAAAGGGCTAGTGGTGCCCCAAATGTCCCTGCTGACATGAGTCAGGTCTCATGTAACCCAAATACATAGGGTTCTTTACTTTTTTTAGTTCTTTTTTTAATTTAATTTTATTTTATTAATTACACTTTATTCACTTATAATGCCCCCATAAGCCCCTCCCCCCGTCCCTCCCAGTCCCACCCTCATTCCCCCTTCTTCATGCATGCCCCTCCCCAAGTCCACTGATAGGGGAGGTTCTCCTCTCCTTCCTTCTGATCTTAGTCTATCAGATCACATCAGGAGTGGCTGCACTGTCATCTTCTGTGGCCTGGTAAGGCTGCTCCCCCCTCAGAGGGAGGTGATCAAAGAACAGGCCAATCAGATTATGTCAGAGGCAATCCCTCTTCCCATTGCTATGTAACCCACTTGGACATTAAATTGCCATGAGCTACATCTATGCAGGGGTTCTAGGTTATCATCCATGCCTGGTAATTGGTTGGAGTATGAGTCTCTGAAAGGACCCCTGTGTTCAAATTTTCTGATTCTGTTGCTCTACTTGTGGGGTTCCTGAACTCTCTAGATCTTACTATTTTCCACTTCTTACATAAGATTCCATGCACTCTGCCCAACAGTTGGCCATAAGTCTCAGCGTCTACTTTGATAGTCTGTCTGCAGGGCAGAGCCTTTCAGAGGCCCTCTGTGGCAGGTTTCTAGGTTGTTTCCTGCTTTCTTCTTCTTCTGATGTCCTTCCTCTTTGTCTTTCGGGATGGGGATTGAACATTTCAATCAGGGTTCTTGATCTTGATTAGTTTCTTTAGATGTACAGGTTTTAGTAGGTTTATCCTATATTA
Organism: Rhombomys opimus; assembly: GCA_010120015.1. Taxonomy (NCBI): domain Eukaryota; kingdom Metazoa; phylum Chordata; class Mammalia; order Rodentia; family Muridae; genus Rhombomys; species Rhombomys opimus. The sequence goes on from REGO01000563.1 coordinate 739,927, forward strand.
TATGTCTATATGAGTGAGTATATACCATGTGTGTCTTTCTGCTTCTAGGACAGCTCACTCAGGATGATCCTTTTAAGGTCCCACCATTTACCTGTAAATTTCATGATTTCCTTATTTTTTCATTGCAGAGTAATACTCCATTATGTAGATGTACCACAATTTCTGCATCCATTCTTCAGTTGAGGAGCATCTGGGCTGTTTCTAGTTTCTGGCTATTACAAATAAAGCTACTACAAACATGGTTGAACAAATGTCCTTATTGTGTACTTGAGCCTCTTTTGGATATATGCCTAGGAGTGGTATGGATGGAACTTGAGGAAGTGCTATTCCTAGTTGTCTGAGAGAGTGCCAGATTGATTTCCAGAGTGGACATAGAAGTTTACATTCCCACCAGCAGTGGAGGAAGGTTTCCCTTTCTCCATAATCTCTCCAGCATGTGTTGTCACTTGAGTTTTTCATCTTGGCCATTCTGATGGGTGTAAGGTGAAATCTCAGGGTCGTTTTGATTTGCATTTCCCTAATGGCTAATGACGGTGAACATTTCTTTAAGTGTTTATCTGCCATTCGATATTCTTCTAGAGAGCTTTCTCTGTTTAGCTCTATTCCCCATTTTTAATGGGATTACTTGGTTTGCTGCATTTCAGCTTCTTTAGTACTTTATATATACTGTATATTAGCCATCTGTTATATAAAGGGTTGGTGAAGATTCTTTCCCAATCTGTCAGCAGTCTTTTTGTTTTGATGATGGTGTCCTTTGCTTTACAGAAGCTGTTCAGTTTCATGAGGTCCCATTTATTGATTGTTGCTCTTAGAACCTGTGCTGTTGGTGTTCTGTTCAGGAAGTTGTCTCCTGTACCAATGAGTTCTAGGGTATTCCCACTTTTTGTTCTAACCGATTTAATGTGTCTGCTTTGATGTTGAGGTCTTTGATTCACTTGGACTTTAGTTTTGTGCAGGGTGATAAATATGTATCTATTTGCATTTTTCTACATGTAGACATCTAGTTAGACCAGCAGCATTTGTTGAAGATGCTATCTTTTTTCCATTGTATGGTTTTGGCATCTTTGTCAAAGATCAGGTGTCCATAAGTGTGTGGGTTTATTTCTGGGTCCTCTGTTCGGTTCCATGATCCACCATTCTGTTTCTATGCCAGTACCATGCAGTTTTTATAACTGTTGCTCTATAGTACATCTTAAGATCAGGGATGGAGATAACTCCAGAAGATCTTTTATTGTAGAGGATTGTTTTAGCAATTCTGGGTTTCTTGTTATTCCATATGAACTTGAGAATTTTTCTTTTCAGGTCTGTAAAAAATTGTGTTGGTAATTTGATGGGAATTGCATTGAATCTGTAGATTGCTTTTGGTAAGATGGCCATTTTTACTATGTTAATCCTGCCAAGCCATGAGCATGGGAGATCTTTCCATCTTATCTTCTTTTAATTCTTTTCAGAGACTTGAAACTTTTTTCATACAAGTCTTTGACTTGCAAGGTTAGGGTTATACCATGGTACTTTTTGTCATTTGTGGCTATTGTGAAGGGTGTTGTTTCCCTAATTTCTTTCTCAGCCCTTTTGTCTTTTGCAAATACAGGAGGGTTACTGACTTTTTTTGAGTTAATTTTGTATCCAGCCACTTTGCTGAAGGTGTTTATCAGCTGTAGGAGTTCCCTGGTGGAGTTTTTGGGGTCACTCACATATACTATCATATCATCTGCAAATAGTGATAATTTGACTTCTTCCTTTCCAATTTCCTACCTAGTGTTGGAGTGTTGAAAAGGATTGAGGCAGAGTAGGGAGGAAAAATTTTAAAAATTTTAAATAAAAGAGTTTTGACTTCTTCCTTTCCAATTTGTATCCCCTTGATCTCCTTCAACTGTCTTATTGCTCTAGCAAGGACTTCTAGAACTATGTTGAAGACATATGGAGAGAGTGGGAAGCCTTGCCTTGTCCCTGATTTCAGTGGGATTGCTTTAAGTTTCTCTCTGTTCAGTTTGATGTTGGCTACAGGCTTGCTGTATATTGCCTTTACTATGTTTAGATATGTGCCTTGTATCCCTGACCTCTCCAATACTTTAAACATGAATGGATGTTGGATTTTGTCAAATGCTTTTTCCACATCTAGGGAGATTATCATGTATTTTTTTTCTTTTAGTTTGTTAATATGGTGGATCACATTGATGATTTCTGTATACTGAACCAGCCCTGCATACCTGGGATAAAGCCTACTTGGACATAGTGGATGATATCTTTGATGTGTTCTTGTATTTGGTTTGCAAGTATTTTGTTGAGTATTTTTGCATCAATGTTCATAAGGGAGATTGGCCTGAAATTCTCTTTCTTTGTTGAGTCTTTGTGAGGTTTAGGTACCAAGATGACTGTGGCTTCATAGAATGAGTTTGGTAATGTTCCTTTTGTTTCTATTTTGTGGAAGAGTTTGAAGGGAATTGGAGTTAGCTCTTCTTTGAAGGTCTGGTAGAATTCTGCACTGAAACCATCTAGTCCTGGGCTTTTTTTGGATAGGAGATTTTGATGACTGCTTCTATTTCCTTGGGGGATATAGGACTATTTAATTGATTTGCCTGATCTTGATTCAGCTTTGCAAGTAGATTCGATCAAGAAAATTGTCCATTTCATTTAGATTTTCAAATTTTGTGGCATATAGGCTTTTGAAGTAAGTCCTAATGATTGCTTGGATTTCCTCAGTGTCTGTAGTTATGTCTCCCTTTTCATTTCTGATGTTGTTGATTTGGATGGTGTCTCTCTGCCTTTTAGTTAGCTTGGCTAAGGGTTTGTCTATCTTGTTTATTTTCTCAAAGAACCGGCTCTTAGTTTCATTGATTCTTTGAATTGTTTTATTTGTTTCTAATTGATTGATTTCAGCCCTGAGTTTGATTAATTCCAGCCTTCTACTCCTTTTTGGTGTGTCTGCTTCTTCTTTTTCTAGGGTTTTTAAGTGAGCCATTAAGTTGTTTGAATGAGCTGTCTCAAATTTCTTCTTGAAGACACTTAGTGCTATGAACTTTCCTCTTAGCACTGCTTTCATTATGTCCCACAAGTTTGGTTATGTTGTGTCTTCATTTTCATTGAGTTCTAGGAAGACTTTGATTTCCTTCTTTATTTTTTCCCTAACCCAGCTGTCATTTAGTAGCAAGTTGTTCAGTTTCCATGTGGGTGCAGGCTTTTTGCTATTTCTGTTGTTATTGATGTACAGCTTTATTCCATGGTTATCAGACAGGATACAAGGGATTATTTCAATCTTCTTGTATCTGTTGAGGCTTTTTTTTTTGACCAACTATGTGGTCTATTTTGGAGAAGGTTCCATGAGGTACTGAGAAGAAGGTAAATTCTTTGGTGTTTGGGTGTAAAGTTCTGTAAATGTTGGTTAGATCCATTTGCTTTATGACCTCTGTTAGAGACATTGTTTCTTTGTTTAATTTCTGTTTTGTTGACCTGTCCTTTGTTGAGAGTGGGGTGTTGAAGTCTCCCACTATTAATGTGTGGGGCTTTATATGTGTGGTTTAAGTTTTATCAATGTTTCTTTTACAAATGTGGGTCCCCTTGTATTTGGGGCATAGATGTTCAAGATTGTGATATCTTCCTGGTGGAATTTTTTCTTGAGTATGAAGTATCCTTCCCCATCTCTTTTGATTAATTTTGGTTGAAAGTCTATTTTATCAGATATTAGAATGTGGTTCCTAGAATTCTATAAATTCTATAAATTCTAGGAACCACAAACGAAAGCAAATATTCTTTTTCTTCCTGATAAAAAAGTCTATTTTATCATATAGTAGATAATTCTTGGGTCCATTTGCTTGGAAAGCAGTCTTCTAACCCTTTACCCTCAGATAATGTCTATTTTTTGACTTAGGTGTGTTTCTTGTATGCCACGGATGGCTGGGTTTTGTTTATGCATCCATTCTGTTAGTCTGTGTCCTTATATTGGAGAATTGAGTCCATTGATGTTGAGAGAGATTAATGACCAGTGGCTGTTAGATCCTTTGATTTTGATGTTGGCTGTGGTCATAAGGTTGTGTGCTTGGTTGCTTTTTGTTTTACTGTAATGAGGTTAATTATTTCCTGTGTTTTCTTAAAAGTAGCTAGTTTTCTTGGGTTGTATTTTCCCTTCTAATGTCTTCTGTAATGCTGGATTTGTATGTAGGTATTGTTGAAATTTGTTTTTGTCATTGAATCTCTTGTTTTCTCTGTCTATGAGGACTGAGAGTTTTGCTGGGTATAGTAGCCTGGGCTGACACCTATGATCTCTTAGGGTCTGCATGATATCAGTCCAGGCCCTTCTGGCTTTCATAGTCTCTGTTGAAAAGTCAGGTGTGATTCTAATGGGTTTACCATTCTATCTTACTTGGCCTTTTTCCCTTGCAGCTTTTAGTATTTTTTCTTTGTTCTGTATACTTACTGTTTTGAATATTATGTGGCAGGAGGGTTTTCTTTTCTGATCTAATTTATTGGGTGTTCTGTAGGTCTCTTGCATTCTTATTGGCTTCTCCTTTAACTTGGGGAAATTTTCTTCAATGATTTTGTTGAAAATATTTTCTGGGCCTTGGAGCAGGGAATCTTCTTTTTTCCTCTATTCCTATTATTCTTACGTTTTGTCTTTTCACATTGTCTTGAATTTCTTGGACGGTGTCTGTCAAGAATTTTTTAGATTTATTATTTTCTTTGACAGATACATCTATTTCTTCCATTTTATCTTCCACACCTGAGATTCTTCCATCTCTTGTAGTCTATTGGTTATGCTTACCTCTGTAGTTCCTGTTTTCTTCCCTAAGTTCTTTCTCTCCACAATTTCCTCCATTTGTGTTTTCTTTAATTTTTCCAATTCTATCTTCAGATCTTGAGCCGTTTTGTTGATTTCCTTCACCTGTCTGACTGTATTTTCCTGTTTTCCCTTCAATTCCTTCAGCTGTTTGTTTGAACAATCCTCTGTTTTCTTTTATTTCTTTCAGTGATTTAAGCATTTCCTCTCTAAAGGCCTCAAACTGTTTCGTTGCAACTTCCTGTATTTCTTTACAGGAAGAAACAGAATCTGTTTGTTTTTATCCTCTATTTCTTTAGGGATGACCATAGTCTGTTTGTTTTTATCTTCCTCTATTTCTTTAGGGATGGCCATAATCTGTTTGAGTTTATCTTCCTCTAGGTCTTTATTTATTTTTTTTCCTCTGTTATCCTCTTCATGAGCATAGATGTTAGGTCATCTTCTTGAATTTTAATTATGCTGGGGTGTCCAAGGCTACTTGCCTCTGGATAACTGGGTTCTGGAGATGCTATATTGCTCTGTCTTTTGTTGGTTGAGCTTTTACACTGGCCTCTACCCATTGGGCTATCTTAGGTGTTTGGAGTTAGTTTCTGGTGGTTCCTGGAATCCTGTGGTGGAGAGAATCCCCTTGGCAGGAAGATTGTTTTTCCTGAAGAAAGCCTTCTCAGCTTCTTGGGTATAGTCACTGGATGGCCGGTGTTTTTCAGGAGTTGCCATTGCTCACCTCAGGCATAGAGACCTGAGTGGTAACTGTCATCCTTTTTAGTTGAGAGGACTCTCCTCTCACCCGGGAAAGTCCTGAAGACAGCTGCTCTGCTTCTGGGTTTCTTGCTGTAAATTTAGTGATCAGCTGCTGTAAGCTGTGTGTCCTGTGGTTTGGTCAGTTTTGTTAGGGATAATTGGTTGCCCCTTGGAGCAGTAGCTGGGGGTTGATCTCAGGGATTCTGGGCTTCTGTAAGTCTGAGGTTGGGGCTCTGTGCCCCAGTACCCAAGTGGTAATCTGTCGTGGGTGGGTACTGCTCTCCTGGTAACAGCAGGCTATCTGGTGCACAGCAGGTCCCTGGGTTGGGCAGGTCTACGGGCCCTTTTCCAGAGATATACTGGGTGGCCTAAGCCCGTCCCCTTTGCTTCATTCCCTGTGAGAATTTCTCCCAACAGTGACTCCCAGTCTCTGGTGTCCTGGGGTGCACAGCTCTGTCTGTGCCTAAGAGCTGGGCTTTTAGCAACTCTCTGTGCTCTCGGCTGGAGCCCAGTTCAGTGATAGTGGCTCGTACCTGCCAGTCTGCAAGACTTTTTCCAGGGAAAGACTGAGTGACCCAAGTCAGTACCGTTTTCTTTCTTCCCGGTGGGGCTTTCTCCCCACTGGAACTCCCAGTCTCTGTTGTCCTGGGGCGTACAGCTCTTGTCTGTTCAGGAGAGCTGGCACAGCAACTGTCTATACCTGCGGCTGGAGCCCAGTTCATTGATGGCGGCTCATACCCGCTGGTCTTTGAGACTTTTCCAGGGAAGGACTGGGTGACCCAAGTCAGTACTGTTTCCTTCCTTCCCTGTGGAGTTTTCTCATGACTGGGACTCCCAGTCTCTGGTGTTTTTTGTGCCCACCGATCACCCTGGGAAGGTGATCAGTACATGCTGGCATTTGGCTCTGGTCTGGCGACCTAGTGCCTGGGCGACCCGGGATCTCTTCCGGGTTCTGGTTGGGTGACCTGAGCGTGGGCCAGACCGATTCCCACACCATGGGGGTTTCCTCTCACTTGAGAAACACGATCGCTGTTGTTTTAGGGCCCAGAGTTCAGTCTCTTGGTTGCTATATGGAAAATGTTGTCCTGGTCCTCAGACGCAGTGTTCTCCTGGCACCAACATCTTGTCCCTGCCCATAGCATTCTTTTCAAGTCTCTGGTTTACACAAAGCTGTCCATGAACCATTCTGAATCATTATGTGTGACTTTACCACCGTTCTGATTTTTCTCTTGCCAAAGAGGAAATGTTTATGAAGAGCCTGTGGGTCATTAATGCTGCTATCAGATGGTTCATCCTTACTCTCATTAGAATATTTCTCAGTGTATATTTTCCTTCTACAAAGAACTGTTTTGTGCAGGACATTTTCAGACTGTGTATCACACATTAAGAACACATTCCCTTACCCCCTACTCTCCCATTTCACCCTTGCCCTTCCTCGTAGTCCCCTTTGTTCTCCCAGGCAGTCCTGCCTCTACTTTCATTCCACAGGTTCATGAGTGACTTTATTTCTATAAATTCTAGGAACCACAAACGAAAGCAAATATTCTTTTTCTTCCTGAGACTGTCTTAATTACATAATATGATTATTTCCAGTAGCATCTATTTTTCTCCAAATGACATGCTTTGCTCTTTACAGCTGAAACTATTCCACTGTGTGTGTGTGTGTGTGTGTGTGTTTCACATTTTCTATATCCATTCAGCTGTTATTGTCAGATACCCGTGTCAGTTTAATAAAATAACTATTGTGAGCAGTACTGCAATAAACATTAGTGTGTAACTATCTCTGTGAGTTGTTCAAGTATCATCTTGCAGGTAAATACCCATTACATAATTATTTTCCATCACATATTGAATGCTTAACACTAGTTTACTTCTTAAGTACATAGAATGTACTTATGTTCAGTATTTATGTACTGAACAAAAAAACTGACTTTCAAAACATTAAGAAAAATGTCTATTGTTGACTTTTATTTACAGAAACAAGACCTCACAGTAACTAATTTATAAAGATCTTTTTAATTTTTTAATTTATTTTTTATTCAGTTTACATCCTTCTTGTAGCCCATCCCTCCTTTCCTCCCAGTCCTGCCCTCCCTTCCTCCCACCACCCTCTTTCCTCAGAAAAGGGGAACCCTTTTTCCCATCCAGCCCACCTCAGCAAGTGGCATCAGGACTGAGAATGTCTTCTTCCCCTGTGGCCTGACGAGGCAGTTCCACCAGGGAAAAGTGATCAAAAAGCTGGCAAATGAGTCCATGTCCATTGTAGTTCCCACTTTCCTTACTAGAGGACCCAAGTATTGGCTAGACATTCCTTCAATCTCTGTTCTTTCTGATCTATCTTTATCCCTTCACATCTTGTAGGCAGGGTAAATTTTGGGTTGAAGTTTTTGTGCATGGGTTGGTGTTCCCCTCCCTATAATAGGAGAGTAGTCTAGTTAGGGAGTGTCCTCTTCAGTCTCTATGGCCTCTGCTACTAGGAGTCTCTGCTTGACCACCTTTCATATCCTCCCAGGAGCTTATGACTTACCCTGCCTTGCCCAACTATGTTTATAGTAGATTTATTCACAATAGCCAGGAGCTGGAAGCAATCTAGATGTACCTCAAAGAGTGGATAAAGAAGCTGTGGCACATTACAATAGGATGCTATTCAGTTATTAAAAACAAAGAAATTCTGAAATTTGCAGCAACTCTATGGAACTAGAAAAGATTATCCTGAGTGAGATAACCCAGACCCAGAAAGACACACAAGCATGTACTCACTTATAAGTGGATTTTAGCCAAATAGTTCAGGATAAGCATATTATGAGGTATAGACCCAAAGAAGATAAGTAACATGGAGGATCCAAGGGAGGATGCATAAATATCACTCAGAAGGAGAGATAGAATAGAGAGAGGCAGTGGCTGAAGAGAGGGAATAAGTAGGAGAGGGGGCACATAGAGTTAAGAAGGTGAACAGACCTGGGAGAGCAAAGGTAAGAGGACATTACTGTAGAGAAAAGAGAAACTGAGGGTTGGGTTATAACTATATAAAGATTTTTAATAGTGTGCTTTGGCCACCTGTACTTCTGGATGGGCAAGTTCTTTGAAGTATACTGCGGAAGAAGGCACTCGGAGTACATAATGAAAGTGCTGCAGCCCCCAGGTCAGAAGGATAACAGGAATCTGAACATGAAATTCAGTGAAGCCATGCTCAAAAGCTGAAGATTTTCACTATCATTTCTGGGAAGGAGTAATTAAAACTTCAACTTCTTTACACTATCCTCCTCCCCAGGAAAACAAGATGATAAGAAATTTAGAAGTATAGTTATAAACAAGCCATTTGTATAACAAGATTTCATGTTGTTTTAAATTAGAACTTGTTATGCATGCATGGAAACTTTGGAAGTGTAAGAAGCTGGGAAGACATACTTCCTCTCTTCTCTATGAATATGAAATTAGCTGGGGTTGTAGTTTTGCCTTGCTTAAGTGAGTTCTAAAATGACAGGAATCAGAGATTCCAGCTTTGGGGAACATATCGAAAGCATGAGAAATCACCTAACATAATGGGAATGGTTCTTGGCAATGAAAAACAAGGTTAATATAAACAGTGGTAACAAATCATTACTATTTAGGAAACTGTATAATAAATCAGTCATGCCCTTCCACTGGAGGGCTGATTGAAATGCAGATTGTGACACTGCAGACCTGCAGAGGGACATGAGCTGTGCATTCATAACTAGCTCCCTAGCAATAGACGGCCATGTCACAGATTCGCAAAGCATACATACAACTATATTTCTAAAGTATATTGCTAAAAGGTGATTAAAAGTAGTATGGCAGAAAAATATTCAAAGATGATACAAATCTAAAGATTAAATTTTGTCATTTCTTTTTATGTTTCCCAGTCCTTAGGTTAAAATGTTTACAGTATGCCCTAAGTACAGAGAAAGACATTGTGTAGTGAACCCAACCTTGACTTCCAAAATTTCAGTATTAAATCTTTAGGATCCATTTACCTTTTTGAAGAAACTGGTATTACATTAATTTTTGGGGGAGGGGAAGTAATGTTTGACTTCACAAACAAATTGACTTAAGTGTCCTTTATTTAACTGGGTTTACATAACTAGTAAGTAGTAGTAGTAAGGCCTTTTAAATATGTAGCTCTTTCTCATAGAATAATATAATGTGTAAGTTTATTTTAATCATAAAACTGTTACAACACAGTTAAAAGTGTAACAATTCAGTATTCCATACCTCCTGAGAGAAACTTAACACAGACATATAATTCTTTTTTTTTCTTTTAGTGAAAATAGCTTCTCTTCTTATATAATATATCCTGATTGTAGTTTTTCTTATATCTGCTTCTCCCAGTTCCTTCTCACTTACTTTCCCCTCTCAATCTCCCTTTCTGTCTCCCATTAGCAAAGAACAGGCTTCTAAGAGATAACAACCAAATAGACAAAACAGAATGAAATAAGATAAAGGAAAAAAACAAAATATTGAAGTTGGACAGGCAACCCAACAGAATGAAAAGAGCCCAAAAGAAGGCACAAGAGTCAGAGAGCCACTCATTTAACATAAAATACTAAGCTAAACACTATTTCAATGGACTAGGAGAAGGGCATAGGGGAAGAAGAGGGAAGGAGGGTGGGAGTGGGAGGAGATGAGGGAGGAGAACACAGCCGGGATACAAATTGAATAAATTGTAATAAATTATAATAATAATAATAAATTTAGAAATCTATAATACATATGCAGAGGACCTGGTGCAGACATGTGTAGGCCCTGTAATGCTGCTTCACTCTTTGTGAGTTCAAATGAGCCTTAGGTAATTGATTCAGAGGATCTTGTTCAATAGTGTCCTCCATCAACTACGGCTTTTACACTCTTTCCATCTCCTCTTCCTCAGGGTTTCCTGAACTCTGAGGGGAAGGATTTGATGGAGACATCCCCACCCTGCATGTAATGTCTAGATGTGGGTCTCTACATCTGTTCCCAGCAGAGGAAGCTTCTCTGATGATGACCAAATAAGGCACTGATGTATAAATATAGCAGAGTACCATTAGGAGTCATTTTATTGATACTGCTTTTTAGACCAGTGGTGATTGAGTTTGCCCTAGGTCTTTATATTATCTAGCCTCTGGTTCTTGATCACCCAAGCAGTGTCAGATATGGGCTCTGTCTCATGGAGTGAGCGTTAAGTCAAGTCTGACATTAGTTGGCTACTTGCACAAGTTTGTGCAAAACTGCCCTAGCATACTTTGCATACAAGACAAATTGTAGGTCAAAGGTTTTGTGGTAGTGTTGGTGTTTGTTTCTCCTTTGGTACCCTGCAGAGTACCCTCCCCACACCAAAGACACTAGAACATAGGCATAAAGGCTCCATTTAGGCACCAGCTTTACTTCTTCATGTTCAATGAGTTGTATGGACGCTATCCTGAGAAATGTGGCCATACTGTTAGTTTGCAGATAGCAAACCTTTGTCTTAGCAACAGAGTTGTTTGGAAATTTCCATGGGATGCTCTTGCCCAACAACTCAATTGAATGCAACTCATTCCCATTACTAGAATCCTCATTTGATGACAAGAGATGGCCAGTTGGGACTCTGTATTCCCCATCATTAGCAAACCTCTTTAGGATTGCCTTCAAATTATTTTAGATTTCCACATCATACCTCAAATGACCCTTAATCCCACCTTCTCTCTCCACTTTCTCTCCCTCTACCTTACCTCCCCTCCTGATCCTCCTTTCCCATCACCACCCTTCCCTCCATTCCACCTGTAAAATCTATTTTATTTCTGCATCCCAGAAAGATCCATGTGTCTACCCTAGATACTTCCTGCATACCTAACCTCTGTGAATCTACAGATGGTAGCTTGGTTATTCTTTACTTCATGTATGATATCCACATATAAGGGATACCATATTTATTTGGGTCTGACTTGCCTTACTCAGGGTGATTTTTTTTCTACTTCCATCCATTCACTTGAAATTTTTATAATGTCATTTTTTTAATGGTTGATTAATATTCTGCCATATGAGTGTACTACATTTGCCGTATCTATTCTTCTGTTGAGGGACATCTAAATTGTTTCCAGTTTCTGGATATTATGAATAAAGAAACGATGAGCACAATTGAGCAAGTGTCCTTGAGATAGAATGAAGCATCTTTTGGGTCTATACCCAAGAGTAGTATGGCTGGGTCCTGAGGTAGATTAATTCCTAACCTTATGAGGAAATGCCACACTGATTTCCATAGTGGCTTTACAAGCTTGTATTCCCAGCAGCAATGAAGGAGTGTTCTGCTTGCTCCACATCCTCACCAGCATGAACTGTCACTTGTGTTTTTGATCCTAGCCATTCTGACAGGTATAAGATAGAATCTCAAAGCAATTTTGATTTGTAATTCCCTGATGGCTAAGGATATTAAACATTTCTTTAAGTGTTTCTCTGTCATTTGAGATTCCTCTATACAGAATTCTATGTTTATATCTGTACTCCATTTTTTAATTGGTTTATTTGGTTTTATAGTATCTAGATTCTTGAGTTCTTCATATATTTGGGATATTATTTCTCTATCAGATGTGGAGTTAGTAAAATCTTTTACCATTCTGTAAGCTGCTGCACTGACTGAATGACAGTGTCCTTTGCCTTACAGAAGCTTTTCAGTTTCATGGAGTCCCATTTATTAATTTTTAATTTTAGTGTATGCACCACTGGTGTTCTGTTGAGAAAGTCTTTTCTTGTGCCAATGAGTACAAGGATATTCCACACTTTCTCTTCTATCAAGTTTGTTATATCTGGTTTTATGCTGAGGTCTTTGATCCACATGGACTTGAGTTTTGTTCAGGGTGATAAATATGGATCTATTTGCATTCTTCTAAATACAGACATCCAGTTAGACCAGCACCATTTGTTGCTGTCTTTTTGGCTTCTTTATCAAAAACCAACGTGTGTGTGTGTGTGTGTGTGTGTGTGTGTGTGTGTGTGTGTTTACAGACATGATTTTTAAAAATAAATAACATAGTTAAGGTACTCTATAGGCTGTGCCTGGAGAGTAGTTAGAGAACAGATATTTTAATTATTGCTATCTTCCTACAAGCTGGCAACTTCCTTCTTCTTCCAATTATTATTTGTTCATGGGTAATTTTGAATCATCTAGCCCATGATCATGTTAGATATGGGATAAAAAGATGTTGCTGAATAATGACAACAGAAAAAAAAGTGCTTACTGTTCTAGTTTATTTTCTGTTGTTGTGATACAATGCTTAAGAAAGACAGAATTTATTTTAGCTCACAATTTTAGGCTCTTTAATATGAGGGAGTAGAAGCAAAAATTAAAAAACCTATTCATATCACATCCTCAGACAGACAAGAGTGTATATAAATGTATACTGGTTACTCATTTGCTTGGGCTCAGTTTAATTTCTTCACTCACATAGTTCAGGAGCTTCTACCTAAGGAATAATGTCATCCACAGTGGACTGATTCTTCACATATCAGAGAATTAGTTAAAGTACTTGACACATATGCCCATAAGGCAATACAATACATTAAATCTGTCACAGAGTCTCTTTCCAAGTAATTCTGGTTTGTATTAAGTTAACAATTAAATCTTACCATAACAGTAACTAAATAAAGATATTTAATTGGAAATTTTTATTTCAAAGCCTATGAATACACACACACACTAATGCAAAGGTCCTAAAAGAAAAAGTCTATAAGTTCCACAAGGTAAAAGATAAATAAGTTATAAAAAATGTTGATATAACACATTTTCAAATGATATTAAATGCAAAATGCTGTATTAAAAATAGTTTATTTGGAAGTGGGAGTGATGATCTAATTGCTTTCATGGTATACTAGTGGCCATTTTTGTTTTCAAGAAATCAAAATTTTGTCCTGTAAATTTAAAAGAGCAAAGATTGCCCAAGGTTAGGATCCACAGTTTTCTGTGGCCTTCCATTTCCAGGAACAACTAAGACTTAAGTGGTGATTTTTAAATTTATTTTTGTTTTGTTTTGTTTTTTATTCAGAAAGCATTACATATGCTAGAAACTAGAAGAGTAATACAAGAGTTTCTCAGTAGAAACCAAAGAAAGGTACAGGGCAGTGAGTTGGTACTCAACAATATCTAAATTTCAAAAGTAAAGAATCAGTAAAAGGGGGCTGGAGAGAAGGCTCAGTGGTTAAAAGCACTGTTTGCTCTTCCAGAGGTTCTGAGTTCAATTCCCAGCTACCACATGGTGGCTCAGAACTGTCTATACTGGGATCTGACGTCCTCTTCTGGCATGCAAGTATACACGCAGAGCATTCACATATATGTAAAATAAATAAATCTTAAAGAAAGAAAGAAAGATGGAAAAAGGAAGGAAAGAAAGAAGAAAGGAAGAAAGAAAGAAAGAAAGAAAGAAAGAAAGAAAGAAAGAAAGAAAGAAAGAAAGAAGGAAAGAAAGAAAGAATCAGTAAAAGACTAAAGTTCAATATGGCGTGAATGTTTTCCTGGAGATCGCTCATGAGATACAACCAGCAGAGCCCAGGAATGTTGATAAACTTGACTATATACCATTTCTACAGCACCCCCCCAATTTCTCTATTCAGACATCTGTGGATAGTATTTTACAAATGTAACTAATACAGAATTGCTATTCTCAACAGTCTGGAAATACTGTAGAGTAATAATTACTTTCACCAAATTTGCAATATATTACAAATTATCCATAATCCAAGTGTTTGTGTCCAAACTTTTGACATTGCAAAATGGCATTGTCATTTATCAATTTCACTCTCAAAAACTCATGGAATTGAGTTATAAATTGTATTAAAAAGTTATTTCATACTATTTTAAGTAACTTTACAATTTTTTTTTCCCTGCTGGGCTGCATTGATTACTGTTCTTCCAGGGTGTCCACACCTTCACAGGAGCATGTGAAGATAGCATTCCATTTTTATACGGGGTTAAAGTCTCTGCCTGCTGATATCTTTAAGACTGCTTAGTACTGGTCACACATAGACGCCTAAGTGTGGAGTGACCCAGAAATACTGTATTTTATGGCTATAAATGTGTTCCTAATTGTTGATTTGAAGCCAGCAAGGCCCAGCTAGCAGGATATGTAAATATCACTTCTTCACCTGCCTTTAAAATTGAGACAAGCCGCCGGGGGGGGGGGGGGGGGGGAAGGTGACTTCCCAAGCCCACTAGTTGAATAAGGCTTTTTGCATAATAAAGAGCTGGCAGCCAGAGCTGAGACAGGAAGAATGGGCGGGACTTTCAGGCAGACAGAGACACAGGAAAATGCAGGCTGACACAATAGAGAAGTTTGCCTTCATTAACTGCAACAACCTACTAGAAGGTGCCAGTGGAAGGTCTTGCCACAAAGAATGTTAAACAGCCCCACCTTGTGTCAATACTTTGTATAACAGCCATTAGAAATAATTCATAAACAGTTTCTTCAATCTATAATTTATCATAACATGGATAACATCTTACTCCCTGATTCTGATACAGATACCTTAGAAAAAAATGTTTATTGAAGTAAAAGAAATTTTGCTTTGATGGAGATTACAAATTGCTTCTGAAAAAAATACGAGGAGATTCTATCAATTATTTAGGATATAATATAGGTTTACAGAAAAGTCCATTCACAAAGTACAGATTAGAAGAGATCAGTGACAAACTCTTAATGATTTTCCAAAATTACTGGGATATATCAATTGACTACAGAACACAACTGGATTAATTACTCAAGAGTTAAATAATTTATTTCAAACCCTCAGACTTAAAGAGTTCAAGAAAATTGGCTCTAGTAGAAAAGAAATTACAGGCTGCACATGTGGATCATTTTGGAGCCAAAACTGGATTGTATTTTAGTTATTTGCCTTCTACTCATTCTTTCCCAGGGAATTCTTATTCAGAGAGAAGATAGCATCTTAATGGATATTGTAGCACATAAACAGAGTAAAAAGTTAAAAACCTATATAGAAAAGTTTTCTTAATTTATTGTAAAAGGAGAAATAGATTACATCAATCAGCAGGAACAGACCCAGGGGAGAGTATAGTGCCTTATACTAATGTTGAAATTACCTCATTATGGGTGATCAATGAGGATTGGCAAAGAGCTTGCAGTAATTTTGGGGGAGAGATTAATAACAAATACTCCTGAAGTAAGCAACTTTCAGTTTATAAAAAGTAGTTGGATCCTTCTTCATGTTGAAAGAGGAATACCAATTTCTAAAGCTCCTGCCTTTTATGCAGATGCCAATAAATTAGGAATGGCAGGTTATAAATTAGCAACTATAACTAAAGTAATTTAAAGCCATATGATTCAGTTCAAAAATCAAAACTATGTGCTATTCTCATGGTCCTATTAGATTTTTCAGAATCTCTTAATATAGTTACTGACTCTCAATATTCCAAATGCATATAGAAAGTGCTGAACTTATTCCAGATGGTTCAGAATTAACCTTGTTATTTTTACAACTACAACAGGTAATTCAAAACAGAGATCATTCATTATATATAACCCATACTTGATCTCATGCAGGGTTTCTAGGACTACTAACAATAGAAAATGAGAGATATATCAGTTATTAATAGGAAATATATTAGAAACTTCGAAGTTTTATAAAAAACATCATGGAAACAGTATAAGTTTAAGGAAAATTTTTCTATAACCTGGCAACAAACAAAGGAAATTATAAAAAATTGTTCTACTGGGTCTTTCTATAATCAAGGTCCATTACCTGCTGGAAGTAACCCTAAAGGTACTCAAAGAAATAAAATTTGGCAGATGGGTATGTTTAATTTTGCAGAGTTTAGAAATTTAAAGTATGTACATCACACAATTGATACTTATTCAGGATTCCAGTGGGCTTCTGTCTTGCATTCTGGAAAGGCTGACTCTGTAATTACACATATATTAGAAGTGAAGGCTATCTCAGAGGTACCTTTACAGATTAAAACTGATAATGTTCTGACATATGCATCCAGTAAACTGCAATAATTTTTTTAAATATTAAAATGTAAAACATGTTACAGCTACATCTTACAATCCTATAAATCAAGCAATTGTTGAACGATCTAACCATGCTTTAAGGGAGATGCTTGTAAAACAGAAGGGGGATATGTGAACTCCTAGAGATAGATTACATAATGCTTTATTAACGTTTAATTTTTTGCAAGTCACTGGGACAGGTTGCACAACTACTGATGAAAAACACTGGAATTTAGAAAAACGCTGAATTTAAGACAATTTACACACTTTAAGGGTGTGTTAACCTCAAGATGAAAACAGGAAATGTGTTGCACTGGGGAAGAGGCCTAGCACTTATCTCTACAGGAAGCAGAAAACTATGAATTCCTTCAAAGATAATAAAGATTAGATTTGGCCATGAGAAAGTGCTTGAAAATGTTGGCTTCTGGCATGGAAAGTTCAGAGAGAGAGACCTAACAGAACAAGAAAGCAAGTGGCACAAATTCCTCCTGTGTAGAAAAAGCTCAGAAGACTGGCAGAGACGTGGGTGTTTCTTCAGTAGCCAATGGTTCTTTTTGGTTACCTGAGCCTCATGACCTATTAGTACGTGTTCTCCTTTCATATAGTATGGATGGGGATTATAACACCATATTACAGTGTGGTTATGCACTCCAAACAAACTTAGAAAGATTAACAGATGCCTTTTACCTGCTCAAACATAGAGCAGGGAATCCTCTTTAGCTGATTTCCATACATTTGCTAGTGCAGAAACATCTCTACAATGTTACCCTTAAAAAATTGTGTATTTTCAGAGCAAATGAACCAGATACCAAAGAAGGCAAAGCCCCAAATGATCCAGCCTCACAGACTGCTACAAGGCTGTTTTAAATTTTTCATACAGAACAGCTTCAAAGCAGCAAGCCTCAGGTGGTCCAGCCTTACAGACTGCTTCAGTCAGGATTTCAATTAACACCTGCACTTTCCTAGCCCCATATGATCCCACAGAGCCTGGACAGTGAGTGAAACAGCCAGCTCTCTCAGGACTTGGCCAACATCCTAATTTTCTTAGCAACTCCAAAGGTGATATCTCCCCCACACAGAAGGAAACAAACTAAAGATTGCAATGCCCTCATTCTCAAGAGGTGGGGTGGGTGGATTTTGGTCTTTCAGTGGTGTTATAGATACTTGTTGTCATTTGGGGTTGTTATTGGTCGTGGTCAGAGAGGAAACAAAGGAAAGGAGATTAGATTCGAGGATGTCTCTATCTTTCTCCTCTATTCTTTCTCTCTTATCTAATGTTAGAAGGGTTAAAAGAGGGAGAAAGGAGGAGGTGGGTAAAGAGGAAAAAAGGGTTATGATTGAAATAATGGAATGAGCTAATGGTATGAAGAAGTGATGTGTTAATAACGAGAGAACAAAGAATTTTGGGTACTGGTTTAAAGTTTAAAGCACAGCCTGAACAAAGGCCAGCCAGATGGAGACGTGTCAAGCCACCTGCGAGGAACCAGCTTTACTGCATTCTTTTCCTGCCCACTAGAGAGGTGCTAGGAAACTGACCCCTCTCCCCTAGGACAGCCAAAGAAGGGAAGCCAGACCATTAATGGTTTGGGGGCCTTCCTATAACCAGTCAATTCAAAATGCAACATCCCCTTTTGTGTTTTTACCAAGGGACGCTTGCCAGGCAGGCAACTCTCTGGGAGGGACTGAACTCTTTAAGTCACCCACCTAAGCTGAACACGAGCCTAGTGGTTGAGAATGTGTGAGCCCGAGCTAACTTGTAATAAAAAGATCCTCGTATGTTTTGCAACGAGCTCAACTCCTGGTGGTCTTATGGGGTCTCATGAATCAGGCACAACAATGAATGCAGGTTTTTATGGAGCAAGTGAGGAGGAGAAAGGAAAAGAGAGAAGGGAGACCTGCACAGAGAGAGAGAGAGTGAGGAAAAGAGGAGGAAAGACACTGAAAAAGAGAGAGAAAAGAGATGGGAGAATGAAATTGTCTTTATTATATAGTGAAGGACCTCTGGGAGAAGGGAAGCCTCACCCCTATGCTGGAGAATTCAGAGTAGAGGACATGGTATGCCAGCCATACCTTGCAGCAGGTAGGGACCAAAAGATGTCTGAAAACAAACTGGTAGACTATTAATATCTACTATATATTAATAAAAGTATCTCCTTAATAGGAAAAGGAAGGGTGGATTTTGTATCTTCTTTTATACTAGAAAGCAAAAATAATTCTCAAATATTTTAGATTAGTATGGATTTTATAGACTGATAGAAACTTATGGTTATATTGCTACAACATACTGTACATTTGATTCAATTATTATTTAGGGTATATGTGCATATGCAACTCATCTAATAATTGAATGTATAGTCTTGGTCTTTTGAAAGTTACCACAAACTGTTAAGGATACTTAAGAAATACAAGTTAGTAGTCAGAACTATACTTGTAGTCATGTTAGGTACTAGTTTAGTTAATTACAAGAATAAGCTTTATTTGGCCTTTTGTATATTGTTTTCAAAGTTAAGCAGAAAGTAAGTAGCTAGAAATAAGCAACATTTGTCTATTAGATATACTTTAAATATATAAGTGGTCGTCAAACACTTCAGAGATCTGCATAATATGGCATTTAAGATGTTTTGAAAATAAAAGGCTTTTTTTTTTTTGATGGAGAGGCACACTAGCTTCTAGCAGCATGCCTAATCTCCCCTAAAGAAGATGAATGAGGACCAAAGAACCTCCACCTGGAGCTTGTTTCTAATGTGGCAAAGCTGGGCACTGAGCTATAAACTGCTTTTTCCTCCACTGCTGACAGTGTACCATCCAAGCTGTGGACAAGCAGGACATCTGGAGATGGACTGACCCACTTTGCCTAGACAAGAAAGGACAGTCCTTTCTCCCAACTTCCCCCTTCACAAAAATCTGTCAAATCATCTGGACCTGATGGCCAAAGATGGATGCCCCACTCACACAGAGGAACCTTGGGTGACTATCCAGGTAATCAGTAAGTCTGTCATATTCTTCTAGATTTGGAAGCTACTCTACATTTCCTATTTACTCAGGTAAAATTTATTCTTCTCAGACCTCTAATGGGGTTGAAGACTAGATAGTTATAGTCTTACAGTTTTCCTTGTTAAAGGTTAAAAGACATAAATCTTATGTTGTAAATGATCTAACAAAGTACTTTAGTATCTAAAAAGATGTTTTAAGGTTGATAAATGCAAATTGTAAAGGTTAAAGGATGTGAAAGCTTAAATGGAGATAAGAAAGTGATTTAAGGTACAGAACTTTGGACTCACCACAATAGGATAGATAATGGAGCACTTTCTCCAAAACTGCCAACTACAAATGGACTGGACCTTGCAAATATAATTTTTACTCGGATAGTTATCATAATTGTTCTAACTGTATATAGTTTACTGTTGTTAAAGACAAAGCCATTTCTTGAACTGAAAGGGGGAGGTGTTGGAGTGACCTACATTTATTGTACTTTCTGGCTATGAAAAAGTGTGTTCTTAACTGTTATTTGAAGCCAGCAATGCCCAGCTAGCAGGATATGTACATTTCACTTCCTCACCTGCCTTTAAAAATAAGGTGAGCTGCCCTGAGGAAGGTGACTTCCCAAGCCTAGTAGTTGAGTAAGGCTTTTTGCATAATAAAGAGCTGGCAGGAAGCGTGGGCAGGACTTTTGGAAAGACACGTGTGCAGGGAGATGAAGACAGATATAGATAACAAAAGATGGAAGGGAGACAGAACGGAGCAGGGAGGTAGGCAGTGAGAACCAGGTGGAGAGATGGAGGCCACTTCAGCACTCTTGGGATTCCGGTAAAGGCTGGGAAAATGGGCGCTTCTGGATCTAAAACTGATCCCCAGACACCTCTTAGATGTCTGTGGAAATTTTCCAAACTATCTGTCCAGGTTTTCTGGAAATCATGCCTTCCCCACATCCGTGCAAGTTCTGTTCCGGTGGAGACCATGGCAGGCAGCTGCGGGCCAGGTTGTGTAGTACCATCGGTCCAGTTTTAAATTTTTCTCTACAGGCCTCTTAAAACATGAGTCTGATCACCATGTTGGTGTTAGGATAAAGGGGGTGGAGTCATGGCTTTGTGGCCTCCTTTTCAGCTTTTGCTACTCAGTCTGTAGTGATGCATTATGGCAGAATCAGCAGGATCACCAGTCTATGAACTGTATCTGTGGCTTAAAGTTTTGCTTTGATACTAGTTCAGAACTGTATTTGCAGTTATGCTTAAAAAAAAAAAAAAGATTAAGCTTTACCTTCTTTCTTCTTTTATATTTTCAAGGTTAAGCCTAGGATGGGTAACTATACAAAGCTTGTTTGGCTCAGCTATACTTGATAGATAATGGTCCTTAAGCCTGTCGGAAAACGTGCAGAATAGTACATTTAAATGCTTAATAAAAAAAACTTAATGTGACAGAAGCCCCAGCTTCTAGCGGTTACCCCAAGGCCTTCAGGAAGATTTGGGCATAACAGATGACTCCATCTGAATACTGCGATATTGGGCAGGGCTGCCCCAAATGACACACTGCTAAGGCCCTGCCTGAACTGTAGACAACAAGAAGGACACTTGGAGAGTTGACTGCCCCATTTTGCCTAGACAAAATAAGATCAGCCATTCTCCCAAATTTCTCCTCCACAAGAAAGGTCTCTCATAGTTGCTGGGCCCAGCACCCCAAGGCTGATAGTGCAATGCTGTCCTCAAGAGCCACTGACACCATAGGAGCCTAATGGAAAGGCCGTCTGGGTAATGAGCAAGCCTCTGTCATATTAATCAATACATAGGCCACTTGGACATGCTTCCTGCAGTAATTTATTCTTCGTAGGTCTCTGATAGGTTTGAAGATCGGTTTAACAGCAGAAATCAAGGCTTCACTTGGTTTCTCAAAGTTTATGTAAGGTCTGATCTGACGTTTGAGGGTCTGAGGTGTTTTAAGGTTGGTGATAAGAAAGTAATTTCAGGTATATAAAAACTCTTCCTCCCACTATGCTACTGTTTTTGTATTAAGAGTTCAGAGTTCAGTTTTAACATTAATCAAATTTTAAACTGTCTCACAAGCAAATTTGTCTCTTTTTGTAAACTTATAAAGATTCTTGTAAGCTTCAGGAGAGCTACTGGAATCCACAAGTCCTGCTCCAGATAAGTATTGGCAATAAACAGCCTGTTTCCCAGCCTACCTGTTCCTAATGGTGGGATTCCTTCGCTGGTTTTGAGATGCCCCTCTCCTAACTTCCAAGACCATGGGCCTAAGAGTTAAACTCCTTGACTTATCTTCTGCCCCTAAGATATATGTTCCAACATCCTGTTTCCTCAAGAGCTGCATTCAGAACTCAGGTGCTCCTGCCTAACCCTCACATACTGAGTCAGCTAGACCTGCAGTTTCCTACCCACAGAACAGCAAATAGAACAGTCTGCTCTTAGGACTTGGCTAACATTCCAGTTTTGCCCTACCCACCAAAATCCATGCCCCAATGTCATCTAGAAGTAGCCAGAAAAGATTCTTTGCCTGTCATCCATTTATTTATATTTATTTATTTATTTATTTCTTTATTTATTTATTTAAGGTTTTGGGAAGTCTCCCTATAAGTTAAGATGGGAATCAAGAGCAACACCATATAGACCACTCCCTGGGCACCTCAGAAAGGCCCATTATCCATTTATTATGAACAGGCTGGGATGTTAAAAGTCAATATCTGCTGCAGGGCATGGCTGCTATACCCTGCCCTCCACCTAGAGCTTCTCTCCCAGAAGCTCTTCACTATATAACCAGACATCTTGGTTCCATACCTCTCTTTTCCGCCCTTTCTCCCGCATACCCACTTTCCTGTCCTCTCTCTCCCTTCCCACCTCCCCAAGCACGTCATCCACTTCCCCTCCCCCTCCCTCACTGCTCCCAATAAACTTGTATTTATATAATATAGCTTCCTCTCCCCATTAACTCATTCTGTTTTATTTAATCAATCCCTGGGTTCAGTTCCCAGCATCTACATGGTGGTTCACAACCACCCCTAATTCAAGTTCCAGAAGATCTGATGTTCCATTCTGACCTCCTTGAAACCAAGCATGTGTGGTGGTACATACACAAAAATGCAGGCAAAACACATATTGTAATGGATAAATCTAATAGTAAAAAGGTTTATAAAAATCTGAGTTCCATTTGTAGTTGGTTAACCAGATCAACTCTTTTGTTCTCTGAGGCGATCATATCATTTTTATTTGGTGAGGCTACAGACAATAAGAGGAACAATATACAATAACAATATTTCTCAGTCATACAAAGTATACACTAATGTATGCCAAAACACTCTTATCAGCACACCTATGATATGATTCAGTGACATGTTTAAAAGATTTATAACAAAAAAAAACACTTTTTACACTTTCAGTACCCACTTGTTGAACAGCTCTGGACAAGCAATGCACAGATCTGTGCTGTTCTGTAACTTGTATCATCCCCCTCACACCCCTCACACACGCACACACACACACATGCACACACACGTATTCATTGCTTTATATCAGCCCCCAGTCTACCAGGCGCTCCCTGGGAACCCACCAGGGGCCACTTCGCCAGAGGAGCAGGTAAGCTGAGGTCAGATTTCCTCCTCCCCCTGCGCCCTCTCATCCAATCCCAGGTCGCATTGCCAACCTCATCCCACTGCATGATACATTGTTTTCTGACCATCCGTGATGGAATTGAATTATAATGGATTAAAGAGGACTAAAATCAAGCATCCACCAAAAAATGTTTGTTTATTCATTTGTTTCGGGTTTTCGTTTGAGTTTCTCTGTGTAGCCTTGGCTGTCCTAGACTCACTTTGTAGACAAGACTGGTTTCAAACTCATGGTGAAAATGTTTTTGTTTTTGTTTTTGTTTTTGCTTTTGTTTTTTAATGCGATGTCTAACACCAGGTATGAAGTCTATAGAACTGAAGCATTACACAAACTATGCACAGAAGGTTTTCCTATTTCCTATTTTCGTTAAGTAGGATAAACTGAGTAAGAGTTTCATAGCACAAATTGTATACTTCATTTCTGACAGGATCGTACTGAGGCCCCAGTTGGGTAAAAATTTATCCCAATTTATCAAAGATGTAATGGATGTTAAACTTTTATTTTTTAAATTTTTTTATTTTTTAATATTAGTTACATTTTATTAACTTTGTATCACAGCTGTATCCTGCTCCCTCATTCCCTCACAGCCCCACCTTCCCTCCTTCATCTCCTCCCTGCCAAGTCCATTGATAGGGGTCCTCCCCTTTCATCTGACTCTGGTGTATCAGGTATCTTCAGGACTGGCTTCAAAGTCCTCCTCTGTGGCCTAACAGGGCTGCTTCTCCCTCAGGAGAGGGGAGGAGGTCAAAGAGCCAGCCATTGAGTTCATGTCAGAAATAGTCCCTGTTCCCCTTACTAGGGTACCCACTTGGATACTGAGCTACCATGGGCTAGATCTGAGTAGAGGTTCTAGGTTCCATACATAGTTCTTAGTTGGAGAAACAGTCTCATAAAAGACCCCTGTGCTCAGATATATTTGGTCCTTGTGGAGCTCCTGTCCTCTCCAGGTCATATTAACTCCCCCTTCTTTCATATGATTCCCTGCACTCTGCCGAAGGTTTGGTCCAGAATATATAAAGAACTAAAGAAGGTAAAAAGCAACAAATCAAGCAATCTGATTAAAAAATGGGGTACAGAGCTAAACAGAGAATTCTCAGTAGAGGAATACGAAATGGCAGAGAAACACTTAAAGAAATGCTCAACGTCCTTAGCCATCAGAGAGATGAAAATCAAAACAACCCTGAGATTTCACCTGACCCCCATCAGAATGACTAAGATCAAAAACTCAAGTGACAACACATGCTGGAGAGGTTGTAGAGAAAGGGGAACCCTCCTCCATTGCTGGTGGGAATGTAAACTTGTACAACCACTTTGTAAATTATCTGGCGCTTTCTCAGACAATTAAGAACAGTGTTTCCTCAAGATCCAGCTATACCACTCCTAGGCATATATCCAAAAGAAGCTCAGGTACACAACAAGACCAATGGCTCAACCGTGTTTGTAGCAGCTTTATTCGTAATAGCCAGAACCTGGAAACAACCCAGATGTCCCTCAGTTGAGGAAGGGATACAGAAACTGTGGTACTTTTACACAATGGAATACTACTCAGCAATTAAAAATGAAGAAATCATGAAATTTGCAAGCAAATGGTGGGACCTAGAAACAATCATCCTGAGTGAGATATTCCAAAAGCAGAAAGACACACACGGTATATACTCACTTATATAGACCTATAAGATAAGATAAACATACTGAAATCTATACACCTAAAGAAGATAAACAAAAAAGAGGACCCAGGGTAAGATCAATCCTCACTTAGACAAATGGGATGGACATTGGATGTAGGAGAAAACAAGTAACAGGACAGGAGCCTACCACAGAGGGCCTCTGAAAGACTCTACCTAGCAGTGTATCAAAGCAGTTGTTAAACTTTTAATTCATGACTTCCTGACCAAGCCAGGGCAGGGTGCCTTTTCTGTTAACCTTCAGGAGACTAATATATCTCTCTCTCTGTCTCTCAGGTCTCTTTCATCTGTTGCTTGTATAAACAATTTGCCACTCTTTGTTCATTCTATTTTCAACTTTTTTGTGACAACCCATAGGCTTTGTTTTGTTTGGTTGGGTTTTTTGTTGTTGTTGTTGTTGTTTGTTTGTTTTTAATTCCTTCTTCTGTTTCAATTTTTTTTCAAAGTAATGTTTTCTACATGATATAAATACCAAATGCAATTTTGTAACATTTTAAGTAACTGGTGGACCATTTTGACCAGTTGTAGTGTAATCTTTATTTATTTATTTGCCTTAAATTTATATAAGTATAAGGAAGCCAACCCCTCAGGTAGATTGCTATTGTTTCTGGAAGTAAATAAACTGTAATAAATTTTTAAAAAAATTAAAAAGGAAAAAAAACGACAAAAATCTTTAAAAGAAAGTATTAACTTCAACATGGCCCGGCTACTAATTTGTGGTATCTTCTGTGTAAATGGTGACCCCACTCAGAAGATACATCCCTCCCCTGGGCTGGACGTTAGTAGTGTGCTAGAATGCCCAGTCTTGTCTATATCACAGCCTCTAAAACCTTCAAAACATTAAATGTAAAGCACGTACAGGCCAAAGTTAGTTGGGCCCGGTGTCTCACGCCTGTAATCCCAGTACTCAGGGAGGCAGAGGCAGGTGGATCCCTGTGATTTCAAGGACAGCCTGGTCTACAAAGCAAGACCAGAACAGCTAAGGCTACGCAGAGAAACCCTGTTCGGGGGTGGGGAGGGGAGAGAAGTTAGCTACACTGGCGTATACAATAAAAATTCTGGACAGAATGAAAAGCTCACTAATTGAAATAAAACTGAAAGTTTGCATTTTTGCCAAATGAACCCATGGCTATATTTTTCTATTCCAGTTTAATTAGTTTTACCTACTTTTATTTTGGGATGACATGCTCATTGCTGTGTGTTCAGGCTTAGTTATTTATGAGATAATTAGGTTCAGGTTGGAACATGCAGAGCAGTGGATGCCTCCCCAGGCTCACATCAAAATCTGCTTCATGCAGGGTGGCAGTCTTTGAGTTTAGAAGATTCCACATCAGTTTCTTTATTTCTCTTTAAATATATATTTTAATAACTTTCACAGCTCAAGTACTTATAAGTTCTGCAATTTTAAGTCTTTTACAAAGGAACGCTATGATATTAACTGTGAAAGTTTATGAAGCTTGTTTGAACTGCTTGCTCTTGAATTTTGGTTTCAATATACCACCTGAGAGCATGTTCCACATAAAAATCAAGAAAACCAGAATCCACTAATCCTTCTGATAGAATATAGCACATTTTAACATCACTGCCTATCCTTTATGTATTTCTTTCTGTTAAGGAACCCTTTGGAGTTACAAATGTGTAGTGCAGACTACAGTA
Source organism: Rhombomys opimus (assembly GCA_010120015.1). Classification (NCBI taxonomy): domain Eukaryota; kingdom Metazoa; phylum Chordata; class Mammalia; order Rodentia; family Muridae; genus Rhombomys; species Rhombomys opimus. The sequence continues at coordinate 766,370 of REGO01000563.1, forward strand.
CCAAGTTTGATATGTTGGCCTACTTTAGGAAGGATTTTTTAACCAGTTGTGTGTGTGTGTGTGTGTGTTAAATTTAAGAGTTGTAATATCGTAAGATTATTAAGGTTGTATAAGATTTATTCATTTATTTAGTTAATAGTTATATACCATCTACTGTATAGGATATTCTAGAACCAAATATATGTGTGAAAATCCATGCTGTTTTGGCAGCTCCTGTTTCTAAACTTTAGTAAACAAGTAGGAATCTTATTAAAATACAGGTTATGAGTCTATAGCTGAGATATAATTTCTAATTGAATCTCACCTGATAACAATATAAAATTTTAAGTAAAAAATGTTTAACACAAAAATTATCAAACTAATATAACATACACATTAATCAAGGTTTAATCCAGAGAAAAATTAGGAAAGTGTGACAGCCAACATTGCAAAATAATTATAAACAGCTTAAGTGATAAGGTGAGAGTGATAACATTCTGAAAATAGCAGTCTATCGCCTTAACCACTGAGCCATAGACATCAACAAACCAAAAACTGAGGTACAGACCTAATAGAAAATTCTCAACAAGGAACCTACCTCTAATGGCTAAGAAGCACTTAAAGAAATGTTCAGTGTCTTAGTCATCAGAGAAATGCAAATCAAAACAACTCTGAGATTCCATCTTAAATCCATCAGAATGGCAAAGGTTAAAAGCTCAAACTAGCTCATGCTGGTGAGGTTGAGGAGCAAGGGAAACACTCCTGCATTGCTGGTGGGAGTACAAACTTGTACAACCACTTTGGAAATCTGTTTGGTCGTGTCTCAGAAAATTGGGAATAGTTCTAACTCATGATCCATTCCTGAGCATATACCCAAAAGATGTTATGCCATACCACAAGGACACGTGTTCAACTGTATTCACAACAGCTCTATTCATAATAGCCAGAAACTGGAAACAACCACAATGTGCTTCAACCAAACAATGGATAAAGAAAATGTGGTACATTTACACAATAAAATATTACTCAGCCATTAAAAAACAATGACATCATGCAGTTTTCTGAAAAATGGTTGGAACTAGAAAAGATCCTCCTGAGTAAAGTAACTCAGACCCTGAAAGACAAACATGGTATATCCTTACTTATAAGTGGATATTGTCATAAAATTCAAGATAATCATGCTACAAACCATAAGCCCAAAGAAATCACAGACCCAAGGAAGGTTCACTGGGGAAAGCTTGAATCTCACTGAAAAGGGGAAGTAGATTAGACATTGGGGTGAATGGAGAGAGGGGAATGGGAGGGGGAGGCAGTGGGGATGAGGACATGAGGGAAGAGGAAGGACAGAGGGAGAGAATACTGGGAAAGACAACTGGAACCTGTGGGGGCATTTCTGGGTGGAACTATAAAACCTACTGCAATGGAAACTCCCAGGAATCTATGAGGAAGACCCTACCTAAGACTCCTATCAATGGGGGATACTGAGCTTGATCCAGCCATCTCCTGTAAGCAGGCAGGATTTCCAGTGGAAGGATTGGGACACCAAACCAGCCACAAAACCTTAGACCCACAGTTTTTCCTACCTACAAATGTACAGGGGTAAAAGATGGAGCAGACTTTGAGAGAAGGGCCCACCCATGACCAGCCCAGCTTGAGACCCATGCCAGGAGAGGGAGCCCACCCCTGATACTACTAATGATATTCTGCTTTACTACAGACAGGAGCCTAGCAAAAATGTTGTCAGAGAGGCTTCACCCAGCAACTGGTGGAAACAGATGCAGAGACCCACAGCCAAACATTAAGTCGAACTTGGGGAATCATATGGAAGAGGGGAAGAAAGGACTTAAGGAGCCAGGGAGGACAAGGACACCACAAGAAAACAGACAGAATCAACTAACCTGGGCCGAAAGGGGCTCACAGAATCAACTAACCTGGGCCAACAAGAAAGCATGCAGAGGCTAGACCTAGGCCCTTGACACATACTTAACAGTTATGCAGATGGGTCTTCATGTGGTATTACTAAAGCAGGAGCAGGGGCTGTCTTTGGATTCTTTTCTCCTAACTGGGCTGCCTTGTCTAGCCTCAATAGAAGATGGTGCACCTAATATCACTGCAATTTGATATGCCAAGGCTCCATGGGAGCCTCTCCTTTTTCTGAGGAGTGGGGGAGAGGGGTGGATGAGTGAGGAGACAATGTGAGAAAAAGATATTTGGAGGAGAGGAAGCTGCGATATGGATGTGAGGTAAATAAATAACTTAATAAAAAGAATTTAAGACTAAATGTGGAATTAAATGCAAACAGATACTTGGAGAAGAAACTCCACAGTGGAGGAAATTGCCAGGCACTAGAGTCCAGTCTACCTTCTCTAGCAGAGAGAGCAAAGCATTTTGTACTATACAAACAAAGCTTAACAACATTAGGGTGAAGAAATGTGGGATTAACTGCAGCAGATTTCGCTGATGCTTAATCCACAGTCTTTTACTTAAATTCATTTTTTATTTGTCACATGAAAGGGTGAAATTGTACATGTCAGCGGGTGACTCGCAAGGTCTCAATCTATGCTGATGCTGCATGTGCATCACATAGACTGAACATGTCTGTATCCTTACGTTTTTAACCTCTCCTTGTATTAGAATATGTATATGAAGCACTTCAGCAGGAACACAGAATGCAATGGCTGAGGACTGCCACTCTGGAATGCAACAGCATGGCAGGGTGTCTTGCCTAGCGGGTAATGTGGGGAAGCCATTGTAATTAATCAGTCACAGATGGAAAAAGCTTTTAAAGGATGGTATCGCGGAAGTCAGCAGGAGCTCAGCAGTCAAAATCTGGTTTTATTGTGAGGGACTGCATGAAAATTTGTAGAAAGGCAAGTTAAAAGAAAGCAAAAAAATTGAAAACAACAATAAAGTATAAAGTGGAGATAGAAACAGATACAGAAATAAAGACACTGAATCAAGTTTAATGAGAAGTTAAAGATTTCAGTGCCAGACTTTAAGATTGAGAGAAGTAACAGTTGTACCTTAAGGTTGTGACCAAAGTGACCCGTCCCGTGGGCTAGTTGAACAGGGTCCACCTGAAAGAGGGAGTGGAAATTGGTAGACAGAGACGTGAAGAATGGAGACAAGACAAATTCCTGATCAAGTCTCAGTTTACTGAATGTGCAAGCAACACTTTTAAAGCAAAGGGTACAAGCAAATTTTTTTCACAGTAGCAACACATCTGTGCCACCTGGCAAGGCATGCAGGAATTCACTCAACGTTACACAAAGTTTGCTGTCTGGTTCCCAAGGTTTCAGGGAGCTTGATATCTACTTCTCAAGCTCAGAGCACCCCGACAGCAGAGACCGCCAAGGACATCTCTGATAAATGGAACTATGGATAAGACCCGCATCTGCCAAGGCAGAATTCCAATTACCAGACTCCTTCACCAGAGTGAGCATTTGGCTATATGGGTCATTATCTATTGATAGATGTAGAATATGAATATATAATATGTTATATACATATATAATATGTCTCTATTCTACATTTATATTTATCTGTATAGCTATAGAAACGTTAAAATATTCAAAACATTAAATATTAATGGGTACTCTAAAATCTCTATACATCTATAGATGGATATTTAAATAACTGCCTTTGAAAACAAGGACTTTTATAAGATATTGATGAAATTAGTATGATTTTTAAAAGGAAAGATTTACCTAATCTATTCATAGAGATTACCATCTGCTCAGTTTCAAAAAAGAATGAAGACAGATTGGTGTCAGAGAAAAGAGAAAAATAGCAATCCCCCCCCCAAAAAAAATGCTGTGTTCAAGAGGTCAATGAAAACACATTAAGAAGGAAGACCTACTTAGTTGAGTCTTCTTATTTTCTGGTGAAAATTAACACACAATAGAGATTGATGGCCATAGCTGTGATAAAGGACAGGACAAGAACATTCACGATGCTTGTGGTATACTAGAAGAATATCATGATTGAAGATGGCGACGAGCACACACCGTTTCTGAGCGGTGGAATACCTGAACTTCTGAGTTGGTGAATGGAAGGACCTCTAACCCAGGAAGACAACGGTGGAGATTTCTAGACCGACAGGGAACATCACAGGAGGTGAAAACTTTGGTCTCGGGTCACCCGGGGACTTGTTTGGGGAAGGAGAGAAACTATCCTTTGATCTCGCGGCACTCCCCTCCCCCAGACATCCCTCCACCACTGCACAGTGGCACAGCTGACTGGTCTTTCTCAGAGCAGACCTACTGCCTGAGGTATACAGCCGCTGGGGCAGAACTGCAAGCCCTTTAGCGGCAGGCAAAGATCAGCAGTACGTGTCCCGGAGTCCCAGATCCGCGCGGCTGCACCATCCTCCCAGGGCCCGAGTCTGCTGGACGCCATACTAGCTCCGCAGGATAGCCATCAGTGACGGTACGGCCCGCCCAATCCCACAGTGACAGAGAATACGCCATATATTCACCAAAACCAGGCAGAAA
>REGO01000563.1:776647-787908 GCA_010120015.1 Rhombomys opimus
GATAAAACAGGATCAGATGAATGGGGAGAGGTCCCCCCCTATCAGTGGACTTGGAAAGGGGCACAGTAGTGATGAGGGAGGGAGGGAGGGACTGGGAGGGAATGAGGGATCGGGGCACGGCTGGAATACAGATTTAATAAAATGTAATAAATAAAAAGAATATCATGATTAACTGATGATTAACAATGATTAATAGATGCACAACATAAAACTAAAACAAAAATCTTGCTTTTTGAGAAGAATCTACCTCTCTTCACCTTCTTACTTATCCACAATAAAAGGACGTGTTTAGGGAATGTTAAAGGAAAAAAGGTGATACCAGTGGATATACAGAACTTGAATGAAAAAAAAAAAGCCCATTAGGCCTCAGTCCTACACAAAGAACTATAAGCAACTGAGAAAAGGTGGAAACAGGAGAGGTAGGAAGAGCACACCCATTGGTTGTCAAGAGCCAAACGGTCAGCCCTGAAAACATATATACAGTCAGAATCATATAGACTCAATAGGTTATATTTAGGAATAAATATGTATCTGCTTATACATGTATGCATGGAATAACAGTTAGTGGAATCATTGTTACTGGACTTGATCTAAAATATATATCTGTATAGATAGGCACACACTTGTTTGAATACATACTGTGAGAGAGAGAGAGAGAGAGTTAGCAAGCCAAATACCTGTACAAATGTGCAAAAGCAGCAGTAGACCAGTACAACACAACCAGACCCCAACTCTTTTACTGTAGAATCCTAATTCTCTCGCGCGCTCACTCTTGCTCTCTCTCTGTCTCTCTCTCATAAGAGCCTGTTATAACCCAAGGACATGTTTCATTTGTCCTGTGTCAAAACCTAGCTTGGCCAAATACATCAATACCACGTTAATATTATTGTTGGGGCACCATACATTAAACTGTTAAATCAATATTCAATCATGATATCTGGTGACACAATATCCATAAGCTATTTATCCCATACTTCTTTTTTATTTTATCATTATTATTATTATTTACAATTTATTCACTTTGTATCCCGGTTGTAGCCCCCTTCCTCATCTCCTCCCTATCCCACCTTGCCTCCCTCTTCCCCCACTATGTCCCTTCCCTAGTCCACTGATAAAGGAGGTCCTCCTCCTATCCCACAATTCTTAAAGCTAAGCAAGGAAGAGCTGAAGGGACATGTTGAACAATACATCTTGAGCTGATTATTGTTTTTAAACTTATTCTGAACAGACCCACACTGAATTTGAGAAGTAACTGGAGAAAATATTCCAATTGCCATGCTATACTATATTTATTAGAGCTTGAAAGTTCATTACTTTCTGTTTTAAGTGTATATATGTGATGGAATGCACATAATAATTCACTCATGTATATAGTGAGAAGTACTCGATTCAGTAGTTAACAGTTCCGTATCCTTGACACTATCTTTAATGTTTGTTTAATCTGTTTAATTGTGCATATCTGTGAGGTTCAGTGTGCTATCTCAGTGCACGTATGCACTGAATACTGATCAAATCACTTAAATAGTACTTCAATGTCCCGGCCAGTGGTCCACATTTGTATGCATTGCGTTTATGCCTTCTAGGCAAAGGTAATAACAGCTGCCCAACTCAACTGGTAAGCACCAGAAATATTCCCATGGGCCTGTATTTTAGAACCTACAGCCCAGTCATCCTTCATCTTCTCTATTCCACGATCTCTCCCTCTAGAAATTAGTGTTATATATTCTGATAAACTTTTCTATTTTTTTGAGACAGAGTCCCACCATGTAGCTCTAGCTGGACTGAAACTCGCTATATAAATAGGCTGGCCGCAAACAGAGATCCACCTGCCTCTTCTGCCTCCTTCGTGTTAGTACTATTCAAATTAATAAACATTTTAACATAAATAAATGAGAAAGAAAATGTTTTGTTTATTTCTCTGTGTCTGTCAGACATTAAAATGATGCTCTCCTTTGATACTTTTGCTTTCTGAAATGTCAGACTATTATTCATTTTATTAACATTTTAATACATATCATGTTTTCTTTGCTTTTTCATTTACTGATGGCCCACCTAGTTTGAATCCATATTTCAGGCATCATAAACAATTCTACAATAAATATTGGTGGAGAATTATCTCTTTGATGAGTTTATATTATTTTATATTTCCTTTGTATAGTTATTTATAATTTGGATAGCTGTAATACTAGTGAGAGAAATCAACTAATCCAACATCAGGAATTGAACATTCATAAAAGTTTTGCTAGATGCTGTTGAAACCAACTGTGTGAATAATAAGTTCTACTCTAAAACTTCCTTCTGATGATTATCTTCCTGTGAAGGTAAAAATCTTCTAAGTGTTTGCTTTCTTTTCTTTTTCTTAAGGCCATGTCTCACTGTGTAGCCCATAGCACCCTAGAACTTAAAGGGATATGCCTTTATCTCCTAAGTGCTGGAATTAAAGACATGCACCACCACTCATATCTTACCTGTTTTGATAATTATCTGCTGTGTGACTTTCTGGGGAAATAGGCAACAAAGCAAAGAAATCATTCCCCACAAGTCTAGCTTAACAAACCAGTGAGTTTCCTGGGGTTACTAAGAAGAACACAAGTGATGCGCTGCTTAAGGAGTTGACTTGGAGGCTTCAAAGAGTGAACATAAAGCCCAGTGGAGATGTGTATCAGGACAGATATCAGCGGGTACTTCTCACATTCCCTCAGGTGAAGCATAGTTTCTTCTGTGGAGACTGAGACGTGCAGATGACATGTCAGATGATACAACTTCCAGGGGAGATGCTAAGAAGAGAAAGCTGTGGGAATAAATAAATAATCGAGTTGATTGCTTTCTCGGGCTCTTTTCATCCATCCTTTCTCTCCATTAGGCCAAGCAGTCAGAAGTCAGAGGGCTAGGTCATTAATACCACTGACCCCAGCCACCGAGCCAAGCATAAGATTGGGGGTTTTATCTAAAAAGATCCCTTCCTCAACATTAACCTTTAGGTTTTACTGGTTCCATTGAAGGCAGATTAGAAATATCTATTCAACCTCTTTTCCTCAGAGAATATGTTAATGACTTACAGGCATGTATTTTTAGGTCATGTGTTTGTTTTGTTTTGTTTTTGTTGGTTTTTTGTTTGTTTGTTTGTTTTTTGTCCAACAGTCAGGAAAGGAAACACAGGTAAATTGAAACCCTTGCAGCATTTCATGGGCCCAGCTTCGGGACTCAGTTCCCCCAACTCCCAAGAGCATTCATTATGCTTCTCCCATCTGTTCTGGATTTCAAGGTCCCTGATTTTCTATAAAGATTTTTAAAAATCACTGTTTCCTGTGACATAGGAAAACAGTAATCAGCACTGGCATAGTTCTAAGCTTTAAAGGGATATTACCATGAAATTATATGTAAGTATTTTTCACAAATGATCCATATTTTATTTTTCTACTATAAATACAAAGAACTCCATAAACATTGTATCAAAATTTTGTCAGCTTCCTAATTTCATGGCATCTTTGTGAGTTAGAATACTATGAAAAATGAAAACAAGTGTATGTCACAGCTTACAGAACAGAGAATGTTTTCTGTGTGCAATTGCCTAGGATGATTCTGGAGTTAAGGATCAGAAATCTTTCACTGTAAAGAAAGCATTTGATAGCCTAGTAAAAAACAACTCCATTTGCTAAACCCAGGTGACAATAATTGGCATGGACTAGTTTACCTCTTCAAGCTCATCTAAATAGAAACTATAAAAATACAGAACTATATGAAGCATGTAATATAAGTGAATTTCTTCTCACTGCTCAATATCAGCTTTACCATCTATTTTTAATTCAATAACCAGATGAAAATTCATGAAAAGTCTTTTTTTCTTTGAAGAAAATGTACTTTTCTAAGTCAGCTGAAAAGGTATCATCTCACCTTTCATAAATGAAGTCTGATACTTCTTTTTTAATTTTTTGTCATTATAATATGATTACATTTCTCTTTTCTTCACTCTAAACTCTCCCACTTACTCTCCTCTCTTTCATTCATGACCATTTTTTAAACTGGTTGTCATTGCAAGAATATAGGTATATGTACATACATGTATATTCCTAAACATAACTTGTTCAGTCTGTACAATGTTGCCTGTATGTATGTTTTCAAGGCTGACTGTTTGTCACTGGCCAACCAATAGGTATGCTCCTCTCTACTGAAGGCTCCTTTTCCCTTTCTTATCTTTCCTCAGTTGCCAATAGTTCGTTATATAAGGTTGAAGAGTCATGGGCCTAATGAAGCTCATGGAGATGAATAATTGAATAGAGATGCCTCTATAGATTAAGCACGCATCATCAACAGAAAGCTGTGGATAGACCCAAGAAATTCCCTGAGAAAGTGAAGTTCTCACTTTTCTGAAGAAAGTTCACAAGGAGATAATTGAATTTTAGAAGCACAATTTTTGGAGTGTAACAAGTTCTTTTGGACAGCTCAGACCCTCACACTATGCTGAATCACTTGGTGAACTTGCTGTTATCCTATTACTCAGTTTCAAAATATCTAGAGTAGGAATAATGATGATGCAACAAATCTATGATTTGTGTCATGTTCAAAACCAGGCACACAGAGCAGGAAATGTGTGACAAAGACACCACATGCAGCACGGGAGTATGATGACTGCTTAAGATATTCCTTTAAGTGTCAAAGTGCCTTCAGCTTCCCTTCCAACCATGTGTTGTTTAATGAAAGAGGCTGAAAAATCCACGTAAAAACCCTTAGATAAACCCAAGCATACTTAAGAACAACTTGAACAAACATCAAGTGTTAAGATTAGCAAAATTCAATGTTACATTCTGCAAGGTAGCTAAACTCAAATTGATCTAGAATAAAATGGCATTTGAGTAATTTAAAAGACAGAACTTAATTTTACACTAACCTACCCTCTAAGACATGTCTAATTAGTAAATATAACCTCTTCCTGAGCACAAGGACTTTGATGCCCCTGATGAGATGATGAAAGCAGTATTTTGAAATTATGGGAAAATCCAGTTTGAATATTATACATTTTTAGGCTTAAGTGCATACAGTCAAGGGCAATGTTGATAAGAAATGTCTATGTGAATAATACTCTATAAATCTATATTTAATATTGAGAAGGGTTTTTTTTCATGTTTTCTTTCTTTCTTTTCAGATAAGATCCTGCTGTGTAGCCCAGGCTGGCTTTGAATTCAGGATAATCCTTCAGTCTCAGTCTCCTTATTGTTGGGATTACAAGTACGTACAACCATTCCTGGTGAAAATTTTTGATAGTATTGAATACATAGGATATTTTGAGGATTCCTTGAATTTCTGGTGCCTGTATGTGGGCTCTGTGAACTTGTGTTATGAGTAGAGTTTTGTTGACTCAACATTAGCTGGAGTTATTTTTGGAAAGGGAAACTATTGAGACAAATCCTCTCATCAATTTGCCCTGTGGGAATTTTCTTAATTACTGACTGATGTTGGAGGTGCCAGCCCATCATTTGTGATAGTACCCCTGGTCAGTTGGTCCTGAGCTGTATAAGAAAGCAGGTGAGAAGCCATGGGAGCAAGTAAGAAGCACGCTTCCACGGTCTCTGCTTTAGTCCCTGACTGCAGGTTCCTGCCTTGAGTTCCTGCCCTGATTTTCCTGTTGATGAACTACAAGCTGTAAAGTAAAATAAACCTTTTCCTCCCTGAGTTGCTTTTGGTTCTGGTATTTTGTCACAGGAATCAAAACCTTAACAAAGAAAGAAATAAGCACCAGAGAATAGACTATTACTGTGACAAAGTTGACTATATTCAGACAGGACTCTGGAAAGACTTTGAAACATTGGGCTAGGAAAGCCATGAAATTTCAGAGAATAATGAGGTATTTTGAAAACTTGGAAAGTAATGCTGAAAACGCTACAGAAAATGGAGCCCAGGAGTCAAGCATAAAATTCAAAATTACAATATAATATACAATATAATATATATAATATAATACAATATAATATAAGTCCTTAAAGCTACATTCTAAGACTTACACAAATTCTAGTGCTAAAAAAGCTAGTAATAAAATTAGAATCAGAACATATACCTACTTCAAAGCAAACCAATGTTAAAGAACAAATTGATAAAATGTCACAACAATGTTTAGGAAACTCAGAGACATAAATGAATTCATATTTATAACAGAACCTCATATTTTCATAGTGTAATATAATATTGAAGCTCATCAAAGGCAGTTTTGAAATTTAGATAAAATATTGTTGAAATGTGTTGGATAAAATATGTTGAAATATATTAAATAATAATGTTAATAAAGTAAAATATTTTCTAGGTTTGGTTGAAAGAAAAATAAAAGGGAAGTTGAATTTTTTTCCTTTGACACTATTCTTCTTTTTCTTTTTTATTATTATCATTTATTAAAATTTACTCAACTTGTCTCCTGGCTGTGGTCCCCTACCTAGTCTCCTCCCAATCCCACCCTCCTTCCTTCTTCTTCTCCTGTGCCCTTCCCCCTAGTCGATAGGGGAGGACTTCCTCCCCTTTTATCTGACCTTAGCCTATCAGGTCTAGTTACATTGTCTTCCTAGAGAATTTTCAAAATAAATATGAACAGAAACAAAAAACCTGTCTTCCCTTAACAACCTAAAGAGAGCTTTTCTTACTCTGGCGTCATTTCACATAAAGCAAACAACATATATCTCATCAATTTTCTAAACATGGTATTTGGAAAACTGTTATCAGGAACAGCACATTGAATTAGACCACTAAGAAGGAGGTGGGGACTACTCACTTGCTCAGAAATATAATGACAGTTATTCACCAGAGGGCGGGAAGACTGGAAGATTTCAACTGATCTTTCTCGGGAATAAAAGATAAATAAGAAAGTTTGGTAGAATCCTTCTTACTCATGGAACATTTTAGAAGACTTTGTTTTTGTTTTTTGTTTTAATTTTATTTTTCTTATTAGTTACATTTTGTTAACTCTGTGTCCCAGCTGTATCCCGCTCCCTCATTCTCTCCCCAACCCCACACTCCCTCCCTGGTCCCCTCCCTGCCCCTTTCCAAGTCCACTGATAGGGGAGGACCTCCTCCCCTTTCATTTGACCCTTTTTTATCAGGTATCTTCAGGGCTGCCTGCAAAGTCCTCCTCTGTGGCCTAACAGGACTGCTCCTCCCCTGGGGGGGTGGGGAGGTCAAAGAACCAGCCATTGAGATCCTGTTAGAAATAGTCCTTGTTCCCCTCACTTTGGGAAACTACTTGGTTCCTGAGACTTTGTTTTTAATCGTTCTCATGCAAGTGTGTGTGTGTGTGTGTGTGTGTGTGTGTGTGTGTTGTGGTGACCACTGCTTATGTGGATGCTGGGAATCAAACTCAGGTCCTCTGCAAATGCAGCAAATTCTCTTAAGGATGAGCCATTGCTTCAGCGCCACACATGGAGGAGCTTTTAACAGTTTTGTTTTCTTTTAGTTATTTTAAAATATAATTTTATACTTTAGCATTAATTTGATATAAAATTTATTACAGGAGTAACTGAAAATCTTTAATTCAAAATAAAAAGTATAAAAATTTGATGTTAATTTATTACTTAATAAGTTAAGAATAATGTTTTTGATACATCTTTATACTGTCATTGAGTCCATACTATTTTTTAAGCAGGTGGTGTTGTGATAAACACAGTTTTCTTATAATTATTTTAAATTCTGGACTTGAGAAAAACAAGATGATAAATTTTATATTTAGAAATATTTTTCTTTTCTCATATGTTCAGAAGATAAAATTCTGTTTTGAATAATGGAGCCACTCAAAACATTTCCTAGTTGGAAAACTGTTGATCACATTACCCATAGCTGTGATTCTGGTGAAATTACCACTTTTTCTAAATGATTTCATATCATGTTTATTTTATATGAATTCTCTGCAAGAAACAATGGTGCTTTTAAAATTGTAATTACTTATATTGCCTTCTCAGAAAACTAAGTTGTCTGTTAAAACTGGCATATACTGGGAATAAAGCTCATTAACTATGAAACTCACTGGATAAATAACTTCTGTTCACTGAGACTTAGCACATTTGTTCAGGTATGAAATGTAAAACCTAAAGGAATTAACTTATTTTTTTTTTCTCAAGAAAGAGGAATTTGGGGAAATCATATATTTAATTTAAAAGGAACTTGCCTTCAGTAGTAGTTAGCCAGGTGTTAAATCCCAGATTTTAAGCATAACATACAACTAGCAATGTGGAAAACCGTCTACAGCTTGCGTTCAAGATTTAACAAACAAACATGAACTCTGTGGCCTGCTCTTTGACCTCCCTACCCCCAAGGGAGGAGCCAGACCACAGAAGAGGACATTGCAGCCTGTCTTGATGAGACCTGATAAGCTAGGGTCAGATGGAAGGGGAGGAGGACCTCCCCTATCAGAGGAATTAAAGAGGGGCAGGGAGGAGATGGGGGAGGGAGGGTGGAATTGGGAGGGAATGAGGGAGGGGGCTACAGTGGGATACAAAGTAAATAAACTGTAATTAATATAAAAATAAAAAAGTGTCGTATGTGCTGTACACATAGATGGGATAGGAGTACATGAAAGGACATTTGAAATATTTAGGACTGCCTCTACATTGTTTTACACCAAACCCTTTGGAAGTGCACCCAGGTTATAGACAAGACTTCAGGGAGGGTGGAAATGTTCTTGCACAGAATCTACACATCTGCTGAAAATGACTTCTTGCTAGCAGCACCCACCTGCACGAAAGCTTGTGGTTTACTGGCAGGACTGTGAGCGATCACCTGGCTCTGCCTTCTGCACTCATCGTCCAGTTACACAGCACACGTTACCATGGCGACAACAGTGTTGCTGGGGCGGGGAATCACAAGGCCCTTTGAGCCCTCATGAGGATTACCACGCATTCTTCTAACTCCCTTCTAATGGCCAAACCAAGTCACAGCCCTGATCAGATTTGAAATGTAGAAAATTATACTTATTTCACCGAATCTCAGTGTATATTTTTAGTAAATAGCTAATCATCTACAAAGTTTAAGCTACTGAATCATAGAAAGATGATAAGACCTCAGATTTTCATTGTTGTTTGACAAGAACTTAGTTTGTCTAGCCAAGGAATGAATGAGAGTGATGACCAAAATCTAGCTATTGCCATTGCTAATATTAATATGCATTAATATATTAATAAGGTGGAATTAGAACTAAGACTTGGATGTTTTAACCTGTCAGCTACTGAGTAAATCATTAAGTCATCAGTAGATTCACAAACACTCATATTTGTAATTGACATTGGAGTGGCAGTGGGTCCCTGGAAAGAGAGGTGTACCAATATGGGTTGGGGTATGAGATCTTGTGGTTGATTTCAAATGAGTGGCATTTGCCAGAGGATCCTGTGAACAATGAGGAAGATATACATTGCAAATTGGAGCAGACCTATCATGAGTTCCATATCTGCTGAAGAGGGGGTTCAGTGGTTAAGATCATATATGACTCTTGTAAAATATGGAAATTCAGTTTCCAACACCCAGTTTGGGGAGATAATAGGCTGCCTTAAACTCCAGGAGGCCAAATGTCTTCTTATGAACTCTGCAGGCATGCACAGAAACACACACACACACAATAGTTTCAAATTGGAATCCATGGTTGCTAACGATATATTAGAATGAGACTCAAATGAAGCAGTCAGAAAAATCTAACCATGTTCAGCTCTATTAATGATGCACATGAGTTTATAGATCCTGAATTTAGAATGCAGGAAACTAGTGTTTCTACGGTGTAAATGCTTTGTGATGCTACCCACTGATGTTTCCTAAGGTTTTCCTTCCTTTGATATGGAAGGCCATAGGTGGCCAACTTACCGTGCAATCTTTCCAGACAAACTTCCTAACCCATGTTTTTCTTATCTGCTTGGGATCTTCATACACACAAGCCTTCAGCTTGGCATCTACTGACAAAGTGCTCAGTCACACCGGATATTTTAACCTGATCTTATGATTTGCTTCTCCTCCAGAGATCAGGCGCTCCTTCAAGTTGATGCTAACCCTCCTTTCTGTGTAGAACAACCTGGGCCACAGAGGGCTTTATACAACTTGTATACAGGAAGAAAGGGTTTTTTGCAGATTGTGTTATATGTCTGCTATAGTCACTTTTCATTTTTTCCACAGCAAAGCAGACCACTGTGTTAATCATAGAGGCATAGTAATAAAAAAGAAAATATAACAAGAAATTGTTTTGTAGGAATAGAATCAAACATTTTAATATAAATATTCACACACATACACAAACACACATATACACTTTTGCAATGACATGTTTTCCTAAATGGATCATAGCCCATTTGCTGGTCTACACCCTGATTCTCAGTTGACAGTGTAATGAAAATAGGCACCCAGCAGAAAATTGTATATCTAATTCACTTTTTGTATTTTATTTTTATTTTATGAAATTAAAATGTAATTACATCATTTCTTTTTTTCCTCCTTCCCCAATCCAAGTAACCTTCCTTTTTTTTATAATTTTATTTTTTTCTTATCACTTACATTTTATTAACTCTATATCCCAGCTGTATCCCACTCCCTCATTCGCTCCCACTCCCACCCTCCTTCCCTTATCTCCACCCTGCCCCTTTCCAAGTCCACGGATAGGGGGGGACCTCCTCCCCATTCATCTGATCCTGTTTTATCAGGTATCTTTGGGACTGGCTGCAAAGTACTCCTCTATGGCCTAACAGGACTGCTCCTCCCTTGGGGGTGGGGAGGTCCAAGAGCCAGCCATTGAGTTCCTGTTAGAAATAGTCCTTGTTCCTCTTACTATGGGAAACCAATTGGTTACTAAGCTACCATGGGCTACATCTGAGGAGAGGTTCTAGGTTATATCCATACATGGACCTTGGTTGTATATCAGTCTCAGAAAAGACCCCGTGCCCAGATTTATTTGGTCCTTGTGGAGCTCCTATCCTTTCCCCATCATACTAACTCCCCTTCTTTCATATGATTCCCTATACTCTGCCAAAGGTGTGGTTATAAGTCTTTGTATCTGCTTTGAAAACACTGCTAGTTAGAGTCTTTCGGATGCCTTCAGTAGACTCCTGTCATACGTTCAATGCACATCCCATCTGTCTTTCTAAATGAGGATTGATCATCTGACCCCATGTCCGCTCTCTTGATTATCTTTTTTAGGTGTATAGATTTCATTATGTTTATCATATCTTATAGGTCTATATAAGCAAGTATATACCGTGTTTGTCTTTCTCCTTCTGGGATATTTCACTCAGAATGATGTTTTCTAGATCCCACCA
>REGO01000563.1:791216-811113 GCA_010120015.1 Rhombomys opimus
TTCCTTTGATGAGAATATAGTGGCCCTCCTTATCTTTTTTGATTAACTTGGGTTGAAAGTCTATTTTATTTGATATTAGGATGGCTACTCCAGCTTGTTTTCTGAAACCATTTGCTTGAAAAACAGTTTTCCAGCCCTTTACTCTGAGGTAGTGTTTATCTTTGTTGCATAGGTGTGTTTCTTGGATGCAACAGAATGTTGGATCCTGTTTCTGCAACCATTCGGTTCATCTGTGTCTTTTTATTGGGGAGTTAAGTCCGTTGATGATAGATACTAGTGACCAACAATTGTTACTTACTTTTGATGTGGTGTTGGTGGTGTCACTGAGTTTCATTGCTTGTATTCTTTTGGGTTTTATTTTGTTGTGCAGTTATCTATTTCCTCTGTTTCCTTAGATACAGTTGTTTTCTTTGGTTTGGAGTTTCCCTTCTAGTAATTTCTGTAGAGCTGAGTTACTATGTAGATATTGTTTAAATTTGGTTTTGTCATGGAATATTTTGAATTCTCTGTCTATGTTGATTGAAAGTTTTGCTGGGTATAGTAGTCTGGGTTGGAATCTGTGGTCCCTTAAGGACTGTATGATTTCTGTCCGGGCCCTTCTGTTTTTCATAGTTTCTGTTGAGAAGTCTGGTGTGATTCTGATAGGTCTACCTTCATATGTTACTTGGCCTTTTTCCCTTGCTGCTTTTAGAATTTTTTCTTGTTCTGTAGGTTCAGTGTTTTGACTATGATGTGACATGAAGAATTTCTTTTCTGGTCTAGTCTACTTGGTGTTCTGTATGCCTCTTGTATTTTTATGGACATATCTTTCTTTAAGTTGGGAAAATTTTCTTCTATAATTTTCTTGAAAATATTTTCCAGACCTTTGAGCCTAGTAACTTGTCTTTTACTCTCTCCATAATCCATAGCCTTTTATTTAATTTTGTTACATATGTAGTTGCATTTATAATTTATTTTAATTACAAACATTGTTTACTAAATTAGAATAGAAATACATATGCTAATATATGTACATTTAAAACTACATAGTTGTGAATCTCAGCTTGTATCATCTCCTTTCACAGTGTAAGACAAAAGAGGGTGGTCCATTAAGTAGCCTACTGAATATCTGAGTGAATTAATGAATATGAAGTTTATTTACTTGTCATAGAATTTCATGAATATTGTCATCCAACTAAGGCTAGAAATTAGCAATACAGCTCATTTAAAAAAAATCAGATGCCAAACATTTTGCATTTTTGTGCTGAGTCAAATTTGTAACTAAAATGTAGTCATTTATTTGGTTGTCCTTAACACATTTAGGAGTGCAAATCTCTAAAAGCCCTTTAGCCGTTTTAGTGAGCATATTGCAATTATTGTCACACTTAGAAAAAATAATCTTGGCTTCCTGTCTTTTCTAGAAGTTTGGTATGATTCCTAGATGGAATTCAGATTGGGAGAAGATAATGGTGGATGGATTTGCTCAATACACTATGAATTAAAGTTTAAAAAAACTAAATAATAAAATATTATTAAAATATTTGTCTTCAGTCTCATTCATAAAATAAAAAGCACATAAAATGTGTTATCTGCATATTTTCCTCATTAATTCAAGGTTGCTACCACATATGTGGAAATCCAAGACAGTGCCCTATATATCTATAAAAGTTACTTAATGGGAAGATTTAGAGTTTAAGGTTCCTTGGAAGCAGATTCCTCTTTCATTTTTTGGTGGTTTTGGTGATACATTTGACTCATAAATGTAATTAAGTACGAATAATTCTCTCTATGAGAAAAATGGTCCAGGAGATAAAGTTATAAAGACTAATTAACTAAATCAGTGGCTGCAGGCTTTCTTTAATTAGTGGGAAGTTACATACAAACCTCAACAGATTGTCATGGGATATTCCTTTTCCCCAGTTTCAGAAGAATAGTACAGATGAACAGTTTCTGTTAGCATTACAGTCACTCAGTGTATGAGGGTCATGTCATTTTAATGCCAAAAGAAGTAGAAAATGAATTTTTTCAGAATGTGTGTTATGTTGGCCTGAAAAACAATACTATTCAGCACTGTACTTAAAACATTTTTTTTCATTTTTATGTTAAAAATAATGATTAACAGGAAATTCATGCAGTTGCATTTATTCACGTTGATCTAGAATTACTTAAATACCTCAAAATCTACCTCTATATAACATGTGTGCTGCTTGAACTTATGACTAGACATCTCTGACTTTGCAAAATACAATAAGCCAGTGAAAAAGATGGTCATTATAGTACATGCCTTATATCTACATTTTTAAAAGCTGTCTTTGTTCAAAATGTACCTATTCTGACTATGTTCTTCCATTAGCAAATCCTGGGTAAGCAAACAGTGCTAGTGACGTAAAGGTTAGAGGAAGAGAGTAGGAAAGATCTAGTCTGGAGTACATTCTGCAAACACATGGACAGTTTGGTGTTGGTGAGAGGAAATCTTGTAAAAGAAAAATTTAGAGTTGACACAGGTTCTCAAAAGCCTATCTGTCACTACTTTATGCTGGCACTAAAGTTGAAATAGCAAACTGAGTACCAGATAGATGACAATTATATAATGGGCATTCTCAAACTTTGCTTGAAATGTAGGGTGTACCACCCGGATGTCCAGGACCCAGAGACCGGATAGTGCCGAGACCTAGGGTAGAACCAAACATGATGAGAAAAAAATTAATAAAATGATTCCTAATAATTTTCTGCTGCACGCATAGATGGCTGCCTTGTCCAGTGACCATCAGAGAGGCTTCCTCTGGCAGCAGATGGCAGCAAGTACAGAGACACAGCCAAACATTATGCAGAGAGTGTGTAAATTGGAGGTCTCCAACAAACCCCTCCCCTCAGAGATTGGGGACTCCATGGAAGAAGAAAGATTCTAGAAGCCAGTAGGGATAAAAGACACTAGGAAAACATGGTCCACTATTTCAGCTCAGCAGGGAATGCATGGGCTCGCAGAGACTGAAGTGGCAAGCACGGAGCCTCCCTGGGTCTGCTCCAGTTTCTCTGCATACATGTTATGGCTGTTAGCTTGGTGTTTTTGTGGGACTCCTGACAGTGGGGCAGGCATATCTTTGATTGTTTTGGCTGTTCCTGGGACTTTTTTGCTTCTATTGGGTTGCCTTGTCCAGCCTCAACATGTGGGCTTTTGCTTTAACTTGCTGTAATCGTGTTTTGTTCTGTTTGTCTGTCATCTCTTGGGAGCCTGGTATTTTCAGAAGAAAAAATGGAGGGGGGGGGTGGATCTGAAAGAGAGGGGAAATGAAGGGGAAGAAGAGGGAGGGAAAACTGTGGTTGGGGTGTATTGTATGAAAGAAGAATCTGTTTTCAAATTAAAGAAAGAAAAAATTGAAATTTAGTGTATAAAAATTTATTGCAAAAGGAAGTTTTAAACAATAAAATTAACAATTCCTTGTAACAGTCTTATAAGAGTTTTCTAATTACAAAAGAAACTTCATCTTAGAAAAAAATTGAAGAAGACAACACTGAAAGCTCCTGCATACTTATCCACAGTTTTGCTTATTTTTTTACATTTTTGTAAAAAAAATGTAAAAAAATATTCGCTACAGTTGATTAACCAGTACACCACATTATTGACTACTACAGCCTTTATTTCACTGAAATGTCTCACTATTTACCTCCTGAATGTCCTATTAAGAAGCTCATTAAATTTTGCCATTGTACCCTGTAAGGCACATTGTGGCACTGCGATACTCTCACAAATTCTCCTTGCTTGCAATACCTCTCCCTCAGATGTTGATAGTACATTCTCTAATTAGGATTAAACTATTTAACTTCAGCAGTTTGGGCAGTTTCTACAGAGAATGTTCATTGACTGAGATATTTGATACTCCCTGTAACATATATTTTATAAATATTACCATGTTGTTTTTAATGATGAGATTCCTGTGTTTAAGATATACACCATTCAGTTTGATACGTACATGTCTAGTTGGTAACCAGCATCCACCACTCATGATAATGAGCATAGCTGTCTGTTATTTTTCCAGAAGTCATTTGGAAAGCCTGGAAGTCATTTTTTCTGGCAAGACTGACTTGGCTGTCAGAGATTCCTAGATGGCAGATGGGCTGGTTCAGGAAGAATGCAAATCAAATTAACACAGTCAGAGGAAGACTTACGTTGACACTGGTAACTCACGTTAATAATAGTCCTGGAAGCCAAAAATAACTCCTCAGACAAAATTAATGTCAAAAGACAGCAATTCCGAGTCCAGAATCTCATTTAATAGAATCGCTTCATAGTCACTGATCTAGGCTCACAGTTCTGAACGAATTGGCAGAGCTGACTCCATAATGAAATGATGATTCTCCAGTTGAGTGTTCCCTTTCAAATACCAGCATTCTACCACACGGGCACAATGCTACCTTCTTGTTTTCCTAGGCACTGAATCTGCTTCCCTTTGATAAGACAAAAGCTCTATGCCACTGTAAGAACAACAACCCTGGCTGCTTTAGCTTAGATCTGCTTTTTCTCATGAGGAAAAAAAAAAACTGTGATATTGGGATTCACTTTTAAAGTCCCTATCCAACAAATGTGGAACTGGGCTAGATTACAACAAATATTTCTTTGGGAAAATATCAAAACTGTAAGCTGTAATCCAGTGAAAATATTTCCCACTTTATAATAAGGGTAGGTCTTGGCATTGGATATTGACATGGGAAATATGGAAATTTTAAAACATAAGAACATCCTGAAAGCTACATAAATGTATTAGGATTAAAATTTGTACTACTATGAATTCCAGTATAGCAAGAGTAAGAGTCAAGATGCCCCAAAGTCAAGAATTATAACAGAAAAATTAACTTAAGTAGAACTTTCTTTTTTTCCGCTTTTTTTTTTTTGATGGTTCCTTTCATTTTTTTTTTTTAAATGTGTTTGGTATTTTGTCAGCATGTATGTCTGTGTGAAGGTGTTGGGTCACCTGAAACTGGAGTTACAGACAACTGTGAGTTGTCCGTGTGGGTGCTAGGAATTGAACTCAGGACCTCTGGAAGAGCAGCCAGTGCTCTTAACCTTTGAGCCATCCCTCCAGCCCCTAGAACTTTCTTATGCAGATTTTTAACATATGTTTGTCTGTAAAAGAAAAAAATCACATAAACATCTTGTGCCAGTTTCTCCAATGTATTCCATTCACTCTCATTTTTCCTAATTTGGTTATACTAATATATTTTTATTTCACATACTTTTCCTTAAACTAGAAAATCTTGGTCTGTGATATTTGCATTATAAATGAAAATAATGTTGGATTTTAATTATTAGGATATTTGAGTATAAAGTTACCAGCAAAAGTTAGATTATGTCCTGTCAAACTGACCTGCTACTGTATCAGCAAGTATGCAATTACACGTCCTGACAGGAATAGATCCATTTCGTGTTTATTTATGTCTACTCTAATGAATGAACACTCAGCATCTTCACACACTCAATATTCCTCACTTTCTGTGTAATTTCTGCTTCCATTTCATTTTATTTTTCTGCTTTTCAACATGCCAATGATAGCTGAAATATTCTGAGATTCATCTCTTCTCTATTGCAAGATGTATGACAGGCTTCAGGCACTGTGTCCACACGGTTATTTCTCCAAATATTTGGAAGCCATTTCAAGTCCGTTTGACTTGGCATCCCACTGTCACTCTATGTCATTATGACTGACGTGTCCTAGCAATCAAATCAATAAAGTGTCCGGTTATATTTCAAATTTTCTCTGCTGCCTGAAAGAGAATGAAGATAAGCAGCTATTCCCTGTGTTTAGGTCCTTGTGTATCTAAAGTAATTTTTATGCACCTGTCTCTCGCTCATCTACACATTTATCATCCTGATGTTCTAACCCACATTTAATGAATATACACATGGACGTTTTGGATTCCATTGTTCTCCTAAATATTTTATTTTGTCTCCTATTAGATGAGTAGGCCTAAACAACAGGTTAAATTAGCATTTGGGGAAACAATTTTTATTGTATATCTTATATTTCTAACAAGCTTTGCAGTTATCAAAAATTCCTTTTCTTCCCTTGTCGTCAGTCTGCTCTATAGAAATACCATGAGCCATGGAGGCCTGGCAGCCTTGTCACCTTTCAGAAAAGAGAAGTACACAAATGCCAGAATAGTTTCTAAAATCATGGGGCTACTTAGGGGTGGTAGAATTACACAATTAGTCCTTAACATTATTTCACCTCCTACTTGTGTGCATTTCCACATATATTAAGTCATAAACATAAGTCTTGACCTTTGAAAATGCAGTTAAGTAAGAAACATCTGGAAGTTGGGTGCAGTGGCACACCCCCATAATCTCAGTACTCCAGGAGGCAGAGGCAGGCTTATTTCTGTGAGTTCGAAACCAGCCTGGTCTACAAAGACAACTAATGCTCCACAGAGAAACCCTGCCTGGAAAGAAAGAAAGGAAGAAAGAAAGAAAGAAAGAAAGAAAGAAAGAAAGAAAGAAGGAAGGAAGGAAGGAAGGAAGGAAGGAAGGAAGGAAGGAAGGAAGGAAGGAAGGAACATTTGTAAATATTTATTTGACAATAACAAAATTATTCATAATGTCACTTCAAAGCAGAACCCATGGAAGAAGGCAGAGATGACACTGGGTGGTAAAACCTACAAAATACAGAAGTGGGTTTTCCATTCAGACATCTACCTCACTCTTGTTTCTTTTTGTGCTTTCTTCTATCTCTTTATCCACCTTCCCTGACTCTTCTCCACCCCCACACTACACACACACACACACACACACACACACACACACACCCTGGAAAAACACATACATTTAAAATAAATGCAGTTTTTTTTAAAGCTAAGTAAGCCTTTATTTTCATGTTTTTCAAAGTAAGGTGGCTGAACTGGTTGCTTTGGGAGGTGATTAGTCAAAGAGACCAACTCCCATATCCCCCTCTGGTTCCTCTTCCTTAGCTTCAGCCTCTGCTGGGGCTGGGCCAGCAGAACCAGCAGTGGTGGCCACAGCCACAGGGGTAGCAGCCAAAAATGCACATGGATCAGCCAAGAAGGCCTTGACCTTCTCACCAAGTTGGGAAGGTGAAGTCAGTCTCCACAGACAAGGCCAGGAGCCGCTTGTATCCATTAATGATAGAGTGTGGCACGGAGGCAACAGTCGGGTAACCAATGTGCAAACAAATGCTGGCAACATTCCAGACGTCCCCTAGAATGCAGGAATGCGGAGTCTGCTCTGTCAGGGCGTCAAACGCTTGTTGGATGGTCAGACCCGAGGAGAAGGGGAAATGTTCAGCATGTTCAGCAGCGTGGCCTCCTTGGCTCCCACTTTGTCTCCAGTTTCTATCAGCTGCACATCACTCAGAATGTCAGTGGTTCCTCTGGATGTTTTAGAAGTGATGTCCAAAGCCTGGGAGAGCAAGGTGCTGGCACAGTGACCTCACACGGGACTATGGCAGCAGCTCGAGCAGCAGCCGGCACTGTATTGACTGGCAGCAGCGTGTCCCTAATCTCAGTGAGGTCCTCCTTGGTGACCACAAAGCCCACATTCACCAGCACGTGAGGCGGCAGTTTCTCCAGAGCTGGGTTGGTCTCCAGGTGGCCCCTGACGGCCTTTCGCCATCATGGTGTTCTTGCCCATCAGCACCACGGCCTTCCCACGGAGGGACGTGTGGATCTGATTCATCTGCTTGAAGCCCACATTGTCTGCTCCTACAGTGAAGCATTTTGGGTAATCATCCAAAAGTTGGATGATCCTAAGAAAGTAGTGGACTTCCCTGTTGCCCTGTCTTCCCTGGGTATCACTGCAGTGAGTCAGGGATTGCTGTGCAGGGTTTAAAGATGATGTCACTCTAGTGAGGATACCTGGCAAGAGAAGCAATAAGTGCATATTTAAAAAATAAATTGTCAGTACTTATATAATTCTCTGTGAGGGCAAAAACATGATAAACCTAATGACATTGTCAAAAAAGGATTTCATGGCCACTTCCAGATGATTTTATTGTATCAATAAACAGATAGGGTGAAACAATGTTAATTCATCATTCTTAGAATCTAGGCTAATCTGAATTTTACCAGATTTTTATTCAGTTACTTAATCTTCAAACTAGTTTTACTCTTGCGAGTTAAGTTTTAGGAAAACTTTATAGCTAAATTCTGTCTATTAGATTATAGTTGTGCTTTGGTAAACTCTTAAAATACACTTTCTATTAATATTCTATTTGATATATTCATAGCAATTACACATAGGACAAGCAGAATAAACTTCATATACGCCTGCCCTAAGACGCACTTCTTCTATACCTCCATGGCTTGAAGTGGGCCTCCGAGATTTACTGACACTAGCTCCTTGACATCTGTTACTTGCATGCCAATGTGGGAACACATCAGACAACCAGGAGGAATATTTTCCTGGTATGAGGCAGTGGAGAACAAACAAACAAAAATACTGGAAAATCAGCAATGCCTTCAAGGAATATTGCTAAGAGGCAAGAGAAGTTCTTGCAACTGTAATAACATCACACTGGACATGACAGAAGCTGCCTATGATTCTAGCACTCGGGTTGCTGAAATAGGAGGTTTACACAGGCTTCATGACGAGACTTCATTACAAAACTGCAGGACAGAGTTGCTTGTCAGAACCATTCCAAAAGTAACTAAAAACCAAGAAGTTATGAAAAAAAAAAGGTCTCTTATGAAGAGCCCCTTTTACTAAGTGTGTTCTAACCGTGCTCCTTACTTGCATTCTTTTTATTATGTTTGTTGCAGACAGACAATCTGAATCAAGATTGAGGTGTTAAAACAGAAAGTTGGAAATTGAGACAGGTATGGCAGGAATAGACATACTCTGAAGAGATTGATGTGTATCTCAGTCTACCAAACTACTGAAACAATAGATGCCTCCAAAAGGGTACCTGTTTATGGAGCAAGGGGAGCCAAAGTTAACTCTGATCGCTACCAACTGTGCTACGTTATGTCTGTGAGACAGAGCTATGTGAAGGGCTTGCACTTCTTGACAGTGTTTTCCTTCACACACTGAGCACTTCACAAGCCTGCCGTTGTATGGCACTGTAAAGTGAGTGGACCCAGAGGGGCTGTTATCAGAACTTTTCAGGAAGCAGTGTTTGTAGAAATCCTGTCTTTAGTTCCACCCAGTAACAGTGGAAGTCAACTGCAAAAATGCTTTTCTCTTAGGAGATAAATTCTAACTTTGCAAGTATACTTTTTATTAAACTGTCAAGAAGAGTTTATGTAGCTCAAGCAAACAGACTTACCAATACCACTAAAACAATCTTATCTTTAAAATTATAAATTTAGAGTATGTGCATTAAAATGAATTCAAGGATGTTGGAACTGTAACTCAGTCATTTATCACAGCTGTTGAAAAAGCCTCTTATCCCTAATCAAAATGTGAATACCTTGCAATACATATCTTAAAATTAGAGCTTCATTTTTATCTCTAGAAAGAAGAAAGGAAATGGCAATGAGAAAATATACAGCAATTTCACCCAATTTTTAAAATACCTCTTTTTCTGTATGTCATATCTTATCAGCAGCATCAGCTGCATTTTCAAAATGCAAGAACAGGTTATTTTTCTCCTTGGTATACTCTTATCCAACTAAAAACAAATTTTAATAACCTACCAGGATTCATTTTGAAAATGTATCTTTAAAATTATTCTATTTGTTATAATTTGCATAACTGTTTTCAGGCACAGTAGAGTTTCCTAATCTCCTAATAACAACTAAAGAAAACAGAGTGCTTCTAAAGGTGCTTACATGTGGTGATACAGCAACAGGCAATACTTAAGGTAGCCAACTTTAATAAGGACCCTTGTAAATCAAGAGCTTTTCAGGTATAAATCTAGCTAATAAAACCAGAGTAGAAAAGCTCCTACATAGCAAGAAAAATAATGAGCATTGTGAAATCCTACAGAAAGTGAACAAATCTTTGCTAAATATACTTCTTGCATACAGAATACATAAAGAACTTGAGAATTTAAATACTGTAAACTTATCTCTTCAAAATTGGGTAAAGGAATGGAATAAATACTTCTTAAAAGAAATATAGTTCTGATGACAGTGTCCTTTGCTTTACAGAAGCTTTTCAGTTTCATGAGGTCCCATTTATTGATTGTTAATCTTAGAGCCTGTGCTGTTGGTGTTCTGTTCAGGAAGTTGTCTCCTGTGCCAATGTGTTCAAGGCTCTTCCCTACTTTTCCTTCCAACAGGTTTAGTGTGTCCGTTTTTATAATGAGGTCTTTGATCCACTTGGATTTTAGTTTTGTGCAGGGTGATTAGTATGGATCTATTTTAATTTTTCTACATGTAGACATTTTGTTAGTACAGCACCATTTGTTGAAGATGCTGTCTTTTTTCCATTGTATGGTTTTGGCATCTTTGTCAAAAATCAGGTGTCCATAAGTGTGTGGGTTTATTTCTGGGTCTTCTATTCAATTCCATTGATCCACTATTCTGTTTCTATGCCAGTACCATGCAGTTTTTATTACTGTTGTTCTATAGTACAGCTTGAGATCAGGGATAGAATAAATGACAGCCTACAGACTGGGAAAGGATCTTCACCAACCCTGTATCTGACAGAGGGCTAATATTCAGTATATATGAAGAATTTAAGAAGTTAAACAGCAACATATCAAGTAATCCAATTTTAAAAATCGGGTACAGAGTTAAACAGAGAATTCTCAATAGAGGAACATTGAACAGCAGAGAAACACTTAAAGAAATGCTCAACATCGTTAGTCATCAGGGAAATATAAATCAAAATGACCCTGAGATTTCACCTTACACCCATCAGAATGGCTAAGTTAAAAAACTCAAGTGACAACACATGCTGGAGAGGATGTGGAGAAAGGGGAACCCTCCTCCACTGCTGGTGGGAATGTAAACTTGTACAACCACTTTGGAAATCAATCTGGTGCTTTCTGAGACAAATAGGAATAGTGTTACATCAAGACCCAGCTATACCACTCCTAGGCATATATCCAAAAGATGTTCAAGTACACAACAAGGACATTTGCTCAACCATGTTCATAGAAGCTTTATTTGTAATACCCAGGAGCTGGAAACAACCCAGATGTCCCTCAATGGAGGAATAAATACAAAAATGTGGTACATTTACACAATATAATACTACTCAGCAATTAAAAACAAAGAAATTATGAAATTTGCAGGCAAATGGTAGAATCTAGTAGTATTCCATTGTGTACATGTACCACAATTTCTGTATCCATGCTTTAGTTTAGGGACATCAGGGTTGTTTCCAGGTTCTGGCTATTACTCAATGGAATACTACTCAGCAAATAAAAACAAGGAAATCATGAAAATTGCAGGTAAATGGTGGGAACTAGAAAAGATCATCCTGAGTGAAGTATCCCAGAAGCAGAAAGACACACACGGTATATACTCACTCATAAGTGGGTATTAGACACACAATATAGGATAAACATACTAAAATCTATCC
This sequence comes from Rhombomys opimus, assembly GCA_010120015.1. NCBI lineage: Eukaryota > Metazoa > Chordata > Mammalia > Rodentia > Muridae > Rhombomys > Rhombomys opimus. The sequence goes on from REGO01000563.1 coordinate 802,675, forward strand.
AACTAAAGAAGCTAATGAAGGAGGACTCTGCGTAACATGCTAAATCCTCATTCAGAAAGACAAAGAGGATGGACATCAGCAGAGGGAGAAAACAGGGAATAGGACAGGAGCCTACCACAGAAGGCCTCTGAAAGACTGCCTTGCAGACCAACAAAGCAGATGCTGAGACTTATAGTCAAACTTTGGGCAGAGTGTAGAGAATCTTATGAAGGAAGTAAGAGATAGTAGAACCTGGAGAGGATAGGAGTTCCACAAGGAGAGCAACAGAAACAAATTTCTGGGCCCAGGGGTCTTTTCTGAGACTGATACTCCAACCAAGAACCATTCATGGAGATAACCTAGAACCCCTGCTCAGATGTAACCCATGGCAGTTCAGTGTCCAAGTGGGTTCCGTAGTAATAAAAACAGGGATTGTCTCTGACATGAACTGATTGACCTGCTCTTTTATCACCTCCCCCTGAGAGGGGAGCAGCCTTACCAGGCCTCAGAGGAAGATAATGCAGCCACTCCTGATGAGACCTGATAGACTAGAATCAGAAGGAAGGGGAGAAGAACCTCCCCTATAAGTGGAATTTGGGAGGGGCATGGGTGGAGAAGAGGTAGGGAGGGTAAAATTGGGAGAGGAAGAGCGAGGGAGTTACAGGTGAGATTCAAAGTGAATAAACTGTAATTAATAAAATTTTTTTAAAAAATAGAAATGGAAAAAAAGAAAAGAAAAGATCATTCTGAGTGAGGTAACCCAGAAGAAGAAAGACACATGGGATATATTCACTTATAAGTGGATATTAGACATATAATATAGGATAAATATACTCAAATCTACATTCCTAAAGAAGCTAAACAACTAGGAGGACCTTAGGGAAGAGGCTGAAACCTCACTCAGAAGGTCAAACAGGATAGACATTGGAAATAGAAGAAGACAAGGAACAGGACAGGAGCCTTCCACTGAGGACCTCTGAAAGACTCTGCCCACCAGGGTATGGAAGGAGGTACTGAGACTCATAGCCAAACTTTGGGCAGAGTGATGGAAACCTTTATATTCATCAAAGACAAAAAAAATCAATGAAGGGAGCATTGGAGCTCTTAACATCTATGCATCAAACACAAGGGCCAAGTTTGTAAAACAAATGTTACTACAATTTACAATACATACTGACCCTCACATACAGATAGTGGGAGACTTCAATACCCCACTCTCACAAATATACATACATACATATATATATAATCCACCATGATCAAGAGGTTTCTTCCCAGAAATACAAGTATGGTTCAACATATACAAATTGATAAAATATAATTCCCAATATAAATAATCTGAAAGACAAAAAACACATGATTACCTCATTAGATGAAGAAAAGGCCTTTGACAAAAATTCAATGCCCCTTCATGACAGAATTCCTGGAGAGAATAGGAATACAAAGGCCATACTTAAACATAATAAAGGCCATTTACAGCAAGTCTATAGCCAACATCAAAATAAATGGAGAGAAAATCAGAGCATTTCCACTAAAATCATGAACAATGAAAGGCTGTCAACTCTCTTCAAACCTATTTAATGTAGTACTTGAATTCTTAGCTCAACAAGACAACTGCAGGAGATTACATGGATACAAATGGAAAGGAAGAAGTCAACATACCTTGATACAATACCTTAGCACAGCAGAAGGCTCCTAAAATATGTTAAGGTGATCTAAATGAAACCCCCAAATAATGAAGAAGACAGAGTTTAAAGTGGCCTTCTCCTGCCACCAAATGAAGCTGCAAGTTCTGGGTTTGGGTTACATCTAGAGTTGTGTGCCAAAGCTGTTCATGGAAATGCCCAAACAATACAGGCTGTTGCCAAGACTATAGGCTGCTCTACACAAACTAATGGCAAGGTCCCATTGCTAAAGAGAACACCTACACAATGCATTAAACATGGAGAAGTTGAAGCAGTGCCTATAAAGAGCCTTTACCCATGTAAAGTTCCAGTCTTTCGTACAGGGAGGTACTCTGCATAGTGCCAAGACAGAAATATAAATAACAACCCAGCCACAAAGCCTTGGGTTGATGATGTTATCCTGTCTGCAAGGTGTAAGGAAACAGTGGCACAAACTTTGTGGGAGTAACCAACCAATACCTAACTTGACTTATGGAAGTATCATGAAATGAAGCCCATACCCAACAGTGCCTGGGTAACCAAAACCCTGACACTAAATAGTCCAGGAACTTAGGGTAAAATCAAATACTCCTGTCCTAAAAAAATCAAAACAAAAATAAAGTAAGCAATAAAATGACTCCTAATGACATTTATTATTGGTAAATGTTTTCTCAATGTGTTCTTCAATGTCTTATTTTAGGCTGAGAGCTGATGGTCACATACATTTATATAATGTTTTACTGGCCATATGCAATTCTTTTTATTTACCCATGAAGTGAAATTTCCTTTCTTCACTTTCAATGGATTTTTGAGACATTTTCAAGAAGGTAGATTTTCAAGTCACAATGGAGATTTATTTTTTTCTTAATCTTATTCAGGATCTTATCTCTTTTATTCTCTGCTGTGTGCTGAACTGTATTCTGGGCATGATACTCATTCTACTTCTAAATTTGACCTTGTAATATATATGAGAATCATTACTTAAACTTTCAAATGAAGTCAGTTTTTGCTTCTTTAAATAACATGGAAATAAAAACTTCTTAACCCCTCAAGAGGCACTTAGCTTACAACCAATAGTGTGTATCTATGTATCAAGAAAAATGTATTAATAGCTTTTCTGAAAAAAATATCACCACTGGAATTTATTTTACATGCTGACAACTTTCTGTCAGCCTACTTTTATATTTATTTATTTACATTCTGACCATAGTCCTCTCTCTTCTTCCTACCCCTACACCCCTTCCAACTCCTCAGAAAAGGAGAGCCCCCACCCCATCAACCCATCCCAGCACATCAAGTTGCATCAAGACTGAGTACATCTTCTTCCACTGTGGCCTGGGGAGGCAGTCCCACCAGGAGGTAAGTGATAGAAAAGTGTGCAACAGAGTCCATGACAGAGACAGCCCCCATTCCCGTTTTTTTAGTGGACTCACATGAAGACCAAGCTGACCATCTGCTAAATCTGTGTAGGATCCCTAGGTCTATTCCATGCATGGTCTTTGGTTGATGCTTCAGTCTCCACAAGCACTACTCTCCACCCTTCACCCTCAACCCCAACACCCCAACTGTTACTCCCCCACCCCTCATCCCACCCACCAAAGTCCCTGGTTGGTTGGCTCTGTTGGTCTTCTTGTGAAGCTCCTGTCACCTCCAGGTCCTTATATCCTTAATCTTCACCCAATGATTGGCTGTGAGTCTCAGAATTTGTTTTGATACACTGCTGGGTGGAGCCTCTCAGAGGATAGCTATGCGAGGCTCCTGTCTGTGAGCAAAGCACACTCTCATTAACAGTGGCAGGGGTTGGCTGTCTCAGGTTGGGCTAGGCATTGGTTGGGCGTTCCCTCAATCTCTGCTCTGTCTTTATCCCTGAATATCTTGTAAACAGGGTAAATTTTGAGTCAGAGTTTTTGTGGGTGGGTTGGTGTTACCCTCCCTCCACTAGGATTCCTGTCTGGTTAAAATAAAATGAATATTGAGAGGTATAAATGCAATTTATGAACTAAATTATAGCTGATTGCTTTCTGAGAAATAAAACTTACACATTTTTATTTTTCTAAACAATGCTTTTAACATATATAGTGATTAAAAATAGGCTCTCTAAAATTGAAGACATTTTACTCCTTTGAAGGGTCCATCTTAAGCAAAAATGCTGATTTTCTTATTATATTACATATATACAGTTTTTGTGAAAAAATTTAAAGGCATGAAAAAGTACTTAGAAACAATTTGAAATAGTTCAAAAATACAGAAATAAAATATTTTGGAGGAATATTTAACTTTAAAATGAACTTTTAAAGAGGAAAAAGAGAGAGGATTCAAGATGGTGGCACCAGAAGGACACTGTGTCTGAGGAGCAGGATAGCAGTGTCAGCACAGCGAACAAGAAACCAAACCCTGGGCCCTAAAGCACCAGTGATTCTTTTTCCCAGGTGAGAGGAAACCCCACGGTGTGGGAATCAATCGGATCCATTCTCAGGTCACCCAGCTAAAACCAAGAAGAGTTTCCGGTCTCTGCAGTCACTTGGTAACCAGCCCAGAACCACAGGTCTGCATGTCCCGATCACCTTCCCAGGCTAAACTGTGGGCACCAAAACAACAGTGACTGGAATTTCCAGTCACGAGAAAAACCCACAGGGAAGGAAGCAAACAGGACCAACCTCAGGTCACCCAGGTCATCCCTGGAAATGATCCCAGGGTCCGGCCAGCACCCATCCACAAGCCCAGAGGCCTGCCTGTGCACACAACTCAACATCCCAGGAAGGACTGGGGCACCAGAGACTGAGTTTCCCTGTCAGGAGAAAACCCCACAGGGAAGAAAACAGCAGATCCAAACTGAGAGCATTCAACCGAACCCCTAAAACAACACAGAAAAGTTCTCAGGAAAAGTTCCCGGGTCCTGCAGGCACCCAGTCTCCCAGCTGGAGCCACCACTTGCCTGCACTTGCATGCTCTATGCACCACCCCAGAGAGAACTGTGGACCACAAAACACCACAGCCTGGGTCTCCCTGTTAGGAGGAAACCCCACTGTGTGGGGGGGAACATCAGGTCTGGCCTCAGGACACCCAGCTCTGGACAAGTTCCCACAGGCCACAGGCTCTAGCCTCCTGCTGCACACATGAGAGCTGTGCTCACTTGCAAATGATTACCACTTGGGCACTGGGGCACAGAGCTCCAACCTGAGACCTATAGAAGCCTGGGATCCCTGAGATCAGCCACCAGATACCGCTCCAAGGGGCAACCAATTATCTCTAACTAAACTGACCAAACTGAGGGGCTCCCAGGTTCTTCAAGAAGGCTGTGCCTAGAAAACAGTGTAAGAATAACAGCAGCAGCTCACTAAATTCAGAAAAAGAAACCTGCAGCAGGGCAGCTATCTCTAGGACTTCTCCAGGTAAGAGGGGAGTCCCCTGACTAACAAAGACCACAGTTATCACTCAGGTCTATAGGGCTGAGGTGAGCTGTGGCAATTACTGAGAAACACCAGCCATTCAGTGATCATACCCAAAAAGCTGAGGAGGTCTCCTTCAGGAAAAATCATCTTCTTGCCAAGGTGATTCTCCTCACCCCAAGATTCTGGAAAGCAACAGAAACTAGCAGCGAAAAGCTAAGATAGCCCAATGGGTAGAGACCAGAATAAAAGTTCAACCAACAAAATACAGAGCAATATAGCATCTCCAGAAACCAGTTATCCAGGAGCAAGCAGCCCTGGATACCCCAGCATAAAAGAAATTCAAGTAGATGCCCTTACATCTATGCTTATGAAGAGGACAGTAGAGGAAACAAATAAAATGCATAAGATTTAGAGGAAGATAAAGTCAAACAGATTATGGCCATTTGTGAAGAAATGGAGGAAGATAAAGACAAACAGATTATGGCCTTCTGTACCGAAATACAGGAAGATAAAGACAAACCAACTGTGGCCATCTGTAAAGAAATATGGCAAGATGCAGTCAAACAGTTTGTGACCTTTAAAGAGGAAATGCTTAAATCACTGAAAGAAATAAAAGAAACAGAGGAATGTTCAAACAAACAGCTGAAGGAATTGAAGGAAAATACAGTCAGACAGGTGAAGGAAATCAACAAAGTGGTTCAAGATCTGAAGATAGAATTGAAAAAAAATTAAAGAAAACACAAATGGAGGAAATCATGAAGAGGAAGAACTTAGGGGAGAAAACAGGAACTACAGAGGTAAGCATAACTACAAGAGATGGAAAAAAGAATCTCAGGTGTGAAAGACACAATGAAAAAAATCAATGTATCCATCAAAGAAACTGTTAAATCTAAAAAATTCCTGACACAGGGCATCCAAGAAAGCCAAGACAATATGAAAAGATAAAACCTAAGAACAATAGGAATAGAGGAAAAAGAAGATTCCCTCCTCCAAGGCCCAGAAAATATTTTCAACTAAATCACAGAGAAAAATATCCCCAACTGAAAGGAGAGGCCAATAAGAATACAAGAGGCATAGAGAACACCTAATAAATTAGACCAGAAAAGAAAATCCTCCCGCCACATAATAATCAAAACAAGTAAGTATGCAGAACAAATTAAAAATACTAAAAGCTTCAAGGGAAAACGGCCAAGCAACATATAATGGCAAACCCATCAGAATCATACCTGACTTCTCAACAGAGACTATGAAAGCCAGAAGGGCCTGGATAGATAACATGCAGACCCTAAGAGAACACAGATGTCAGCTCAGGCTACTATACCCAGCAAAACTCTCAGTCCTCATAGACAGAGAAAACAAGATTTTCAACGACAAAAACAAATTTCAACAATACCAACCCACAAATCCAGCATTACAGAAGCTATTAGAAGGAAAAATACAACCCAGGAAAGCTAACTACATTCAGAAAAACACAGGAAATAAATAACATCACTACAGCAAAAACTAAAAGTAGCCAAACACACAAACACACTACCACCAACAGCAACACCAAAGCATCTAAGAGCCACTGGTCATTAATCTCCCTAAACATCAATGGACTCAATTCTCCAATAGAAAGACACAGACTAACTGCCCGACCCGCGGGACCTAGTTATTCGTGGGGGCGAAGGGGGTCACAGCCTATAAAAGATGAGCGGGAGAAAGGAAGGACTCAAGCAAATGTGCACTTGTCAAGAGTCAAATTTTATTAAACCGAAGCAGGCTTTTAAGGCCAACCTTAGATAGGGGCTGGGCAAGGGAGGAGCACAGTGTAGAATCCTTTTTACTCAGGGAGGGGTAGGTTGGAAAAGCACACTGTAGAGTCTCTCAACTCAGGGAGGAGTAGGTTGGAAAAGCACACTGTAGAGTCTCTCAACTCAGGGAGGAGTAGGTTAGAAAAGCACACTGTAGAGTCTCTCAACTCAGGGAGGGGCAGGGTGGAAGTTACAGAATCTTCTTGGCCCGGGGCCTGGAACATCTTGCAGTTTTTTTAGGAAGTCAAGGTACAGTTAGAACAATTCTGTAACTGTCAAGCAGGATGTTGATCAACCAGGTGCAGCAGGGTGGGGGGGATGAGAAAAGGTCAGAAGTTTCTCAGGGCTTGTCTCCAACAACTAACAGAATGGATGTGTAAACAAGACCCAACAATCTGTTGCATACAAGAAACACACCGAAGTCACAAAGATAGACATTACCTGAGAGTAAGTGCTGGAAGATGGTTTTCCAAGCAAAAGGACCCAAAAAGCAAGCAGGAGTAGACACTCTAATATCTAATAAAATAAATTTTCAACCAAAAACAAACAAAAGAGATGGGGAAGGTTGCTTCATACTCATCAAAGAAAAATTCCACCAAGAAGACATCAAAATTTTGAACATCTATACTCCAAATACAAGGGCACCCACATTTGTAAAAGAAACATTAATAAAACTGAAACCACACATAGATCCCCACATATTAATAGTGGAAGACTTAAACACCCCACTCTCAACAAAGGACAGGTCAACAAAATAGAAATTAAACAAAGAAACAATGTCTCTGACAGAGGTCATGAATCAAATGGATCTAACAGATTTCAACAGAACCTTTCACCTACACAAAAAAGAATTTACCTTCTTCTCAATACTTCATGGAACCATTTCCAAAATAGACCATATAGTTGGTCACAAAGCAAGCCTGAACAGATACAAGAAGATTGAAATAATCCCTTGTATCCTATTTGACCACCATGGACCACAAGGAAAACAGAAATAACAAAAAGCCTGCACACACATGGAAACTGAACAACTTGCTACTCAGTGATAGCTGGGTCAGTGAAGAAATAAAAAAAGAGATCAAAGACTTCCTAGAGTTCAATGAAAATGAAGGCACAACTTACCCAAACTTATGGGATACAATGAAAGCAGTGCTAAGAGGAAAATTCATAGCACTAAGTACCTTTAAGAAGATTTTCAAAACATATCATACAAGCAACATAAAGGCTCACCTGAAAACCTTAGAAAAAAAAGAAGCAGATATACCCAAGAGGTTAGATGGCTGGAAATAATCAAACTCAGGGCTGAAATAAATAAATTAGAAACAAATAACACAATTCAAAGAATCAATAAAACCAAGAGCTGGTTCTTTGAGAAAATCAACAAGATAGAGAAACCTATAGCCAAACTAACTAAAAGGCAGAGAGACATCATCCAAATCAACAAAATCAGAAATGAAAAGAGAGACATAACAACAGACACTGAGAAAATCAAAACAATCGTTAGGTCTTACTTCAAAAGCCTATATGCTAACAAAATTTGAAAATCTAAAAGAAATGGACAATTTTCTTGACTGATTCCACTTGCCAAAGCTAAATCAAGATCAGACAAAT
>REGO01000563.1:811217-839704 GCA_010120015.1 Rhombomys opimus
AAAAAAAAAAAAAAAAAGAAAAGAAAAGAAACAACCCAGGGCCAGATTGTTTCGGCAAGGAATTCTACCAGACCTTCAAAGAAGAGCTAGCACCATTACTCGTCAAACTATTCCACAAAATAGAAACAGGAGGAATATTACCAAACTCATTCTATGAAGCCAAAGTCACCTTGATACCTAAACTTCACAAAGACCCAACAAAGAAAGAGAATTTCAGACCAATCTCTCTTATGAATATTGATGCAAAAATACTTAATAAAATACTTGCAAACTGAATCCAAGAATACATCAAACATATTGTCCACTATGACCAAGTAGGCTTCACCCAAGGTATGTAGAGGTTGTTTCATATATGGAAATCTATCAATGTGATCCACGATATAAACAAACTGAAAGAAAAAGAGAACAAGATAATCTCCTTAGATGCTGAAAAAGCATTTGATAAAATCCAACATTCATTTATGTTTAAAGTCCTGGAGCGATCAAGGATACACAGTAAAGGCGATATACAGCAAGCCTATAGCCAACATCAAACTGAACGGAGAGAAACTTAAAGCAATCCCACTGAAATCAGGGACAAGACAAGGCTGCCCACTCTCTCCATACCTCTTTAAGATAGTACTTGAAGTCCTTGCTAGAGCAATAAGACAATTAGAGGAGATTAAGGGGATTCAGTTCGGAAAGGAAGAAGTCAACATATCACTATTTGCAGATGATATGATAGTATACATGAGTGAGCCCCAAAATTCCACCAGGTAACTCCTACAGCTGATAAACACCTTCAGTAAAGTGGCTGGGTACAAAATCAACTCCTGTATACCAAAGACAAGAGGGCTGAGAAAGAAATTAGGGAAACAACAGCCCTCACAATAGCCACAAAGGACATAAAGTACCTTTGTTGGTATAATGTTCTTTTGGAATGTATACACTTTACCCTTGTTCATTCAAATGCTGATTTCTCTACCCCACTATCTGATTTTAATACAGATATTGTATTGTGATGCTTATCCTAAGCATTACCTGTCTCAAGTTTGTGTAACATGCCACCATTTGTTCTCTTTATTGTCAATTAAAACAACCAGCCACAATGCCTAGCAATGGAGAGGATAAGGTGGAACACCCTGGTCTATAAAGGGGAGGAGGAGGAAGAGAATGGGAGAGGAGAGGAGAAGAATCTGCAGAAGAGTTCTTAGAACCAATTGGAGAAATGAATCGTTATCATTCATTTAGATATCACTAAAAGCAAGTATAATGGATGAATCTGAATGGTAGGAAACTATGAGGGCTTGGAGGTTTAGGATGGAGTAGTTTGCCCAGCATTGTGCTCTAGGTTAATTAAATAAATCCTACTCTCTGTGGTTATTTGGTTATACAGTTGGTTTAGGAACAACCCTGATTAACCAAAAGGTATTATCAATAGTAAATATTAATACCTACAACAGTACCTTGGTGTATCTCTAACCAAGCAAATCAAAGATTTGTATGAAAAAAAAAAACTTTCTGTCTCTGAAGAAACAAATAGAAGAAGATATCAGAAGATGGAAAGATCTCCCATGCTCATGGCTTGGCAGGATTAACATAGTAAAAATGGCAATCTTAAAAAAAGCAATCTACAGATTCAATGCAATTCCCATCAAATTACAAACACAATTCTTTACAGACCTTGGAAGAAAAAATTCTCAACTTCATATGGAATAACAAGAAAACCAGAATCCCTAAAACAATCCTCTACAATAAAAGATCTTCTGGAGGTATCTCCACACCAGATCTCAAGCTATACTATAAAGCAGCAGTTATAAAAACTGCATGGTACTGGCATAGAAACAGAAGGGTGGATCAATGGAATCAAATAGAAGACTCAGAAATAAACCCACACACTTATGGACACCTGATTTTTGACAAAGATGCCAAAACCATACAATGGAAAAATAGCATCTTCTACAAATGGTGCTAGTCTAACTGGATGTCTACATGTAGAAAAATGCAAATAGCTCCATACTTATCACCCTGCACAAAACTAAAATCCAAGTGGATAAAAGATCTCAATATAAAAATGAACACACTAAACATGTTAGAAGAAAAAGTGGAGAAGAGCCTTGAACTCATTGGCACTGGGGACAACTTCCTGAACAGAAGACTAATAGCACAGGCTCTAAGATCAATAATTAATAAATGGGACCTCATGAAACTGAAAAGCTTCTGTAAAGCAAAGGACACACCCTCATCAAAACAAAATGAATACCTGCAGATTGGGAAAGAATCTTCACCAACCCTCTATCTGACAGAGGGCTGATATCCAGAATATAAAGAACCTAATAAGTTAAACAGCAAAAAATCAAGTAATCCAATTTTTAAAAAAATGGGGTACAGAGCTAAATAGAGAATTCTCAATTAAAGGAACATCATATGGCAGAGAAACTCTTAAAGAAATGCTCAACGTCCTTAGCTATCAGGGAGATGCAAATCAAAACGACCCTGAGATTTCACCTTACACCCATCAGAATGGCTAAGATCAAAAACTCAAGTGACAACATACGCTGGAAAGGATGTGAAGAAAGAGGAACCCTACTCCATTACTGGTGGGAATGTAAACTTGTACAACCACTTTGGAAATCAATCTGGTGCTTTCTCAGACAATTAGAAATAGCTCTTCCTCAAGATCCAGCTATACCACTCCTCGGCATATATCCAAAATATGCTCAAGTACACAACAAGGACATTTGCTCAACCATGTTCATAGCAGCTTTATTTATAATAGCTAGAACCTGGAAACAACCCAGATGTACCTCAGCAAAGGAATGGACACAGAAATTGTGGTACATTTATACAATGAAATACTACTCAAAAATTAAAAACAAGAAAATCATGTAATTTGCAGACAAAAGGTGGGATCGAGAAAAGATCATCCTGAGTCAGATATCCCAGAAGCAGAAAGACACACATGGTATATACTCATTTAAAAGTGGATATTAGACATATAAGATAGGATAAACATACTAAAATCTGTACACCTAAGGAAGCTGATCAAGAAGGTGGACCTGGTTGAGATGTTCAATCTTCATGCAGAAAGGCAAGTGGGATGGACATCGGAAGAGGGAGAAAACAGGAGACAGAAGAGAAGCCTATTATAGAAGACCTCTGAAGGACTCTACCCAGCAGGGTATCAAAACATATGCTGAGAGTCATAAGCCAAACTTTTTCCAGAGTGTAGGGAATCTTATGAAAGAAGAGGGAGATAAAAGACCTGGAGGGGATAGGAGCTCCACAAGTAGAGCAACAGAACCAAAAGTCTGGACACAAGGGTCTTTTGTGAAACTGATATTCCAAACAAGGACCATGCATGGAGATGGCCTAGAACCCCTGCAGAGATGTAGCTCATGGCAGTTCGGTGTCCAAGTGGATTCCCCAGTAATAGGAACAGGGACCATCTCTGACATGAACTCATGGGCTGGCTCTTTGATCACCTCACCCTGAGGGAGGACCAGTCTTACAGTTCCACAGAGGAAGACAATGAAGCCAGTCCTGATGAGACCTTATAGAGTAGGTTCAGATGGAAGTGGAGAAGGACCTCTTCTATCGTTGAAGTTGGGGAGTGGCATCTGAGAAGAGGGAAGGAGGATGGAATTGGGAGGGAATGAAGGAGGGGGCTACAGCTTGGATACAAAGTGAATAAACTGTAATTAATAAAAATAAAATGATTTTTTTAAAAAAGGTAAAAGAATCAGTCAGGTGTAGAAATTGGCAAGGGTAATAGCAAATGGCCTTAGTAAATGAGAAAATATGTAAGAAAAATGCACCCTCCACTTCTTGTTGTTTTGGTGATAGTTAAACCCAAAAGCAATAATTAAAATTATTACAATTAACTATTTCTGAAATTTTCTAGCAAGCAATTGAGAATACAGTTAATAATAATCATTTATTTTGCTGAAAATTAAAACAAGCCTCTATCCCAAACATTCTATTTCCCCTAAATCATTGTTCTTTGTCAGACCTACTCATCTTTTCAAAGTCATTCCAAGGTCTGGCTTCTAAATATCAGAGTTCCATCTCCTGCAATATCTCTTCAGTTTTGTCCTTTATTCTCTATTTGTATAGTTTAGGTACCTGCCTCAAGCGCAAATCTATGAATTCCTTTTCTTCTCAAAAGCTCTATATCTTCCCAGTCTTTATGGACCTCAGCCTCATTATTTTAAGATGGCATGCCAATCTTAATATGTCTGTAGGAAACTTTCAATTTATTAGCAATAAAGTATCAATCTACATAAATGTCATATGTTCATATTTTATTGTTTATATTTTCATGAAATATTCTGATTTGCAAGACAAATACCAAACCAGACACAAAGCAATTTGCAGCCCAAGACTGATCAAATACTGGAAAGAGATGAGACTCCTTGACCCCAGAGCTGCTTAGAACCACTAAGACCTTCATCATGACTGCATTTTCTGATATGTTGATGTATAGCTTCCTTTGATAGTCTCCATAGGTATCAGAAAAAAAGCATGAACCTTAGAATTCATGTTTTATAGTGCTGTTTCAAAAGCAGCAACATTTCTAAATTGCTTAAAATAAAATTTGTATAGTTAAATGTTATATACGTGTTTCTGGGAAAAATTTTAAGAAGTTGGGCAAATTATTTATGAAGGAAACAGTGAATTTCAGCCTGGGCTCTCCTTTACTCTTGGCCACTGGTGTCAGAGAGCACATATTTGATACTCCAGGTTATTTAGGGTGTAGAATTCAATGTATATTACAAAAATCAAGTGGGGGGAGGGGAGGTTTCCATCTGGATTTCATGTGACTAACAAGTAAGTACCAAACAACATGGCACAGGATTTATTTAAATCCTAAGAATTATTTAAAAATGGAATCAAATAAAATATAAAATATATTTTATAAAAAATATAATTTTATAATAAATAATTTAAAATTCTCAGATGTAGTACTTTTATTACTTTATTAATTTGAGAGATTTTGCTTTAAAAGCATCTGAAGAAATTTTGAGACAATTATTCAGTGGATCTATTTTACTGTCATAGTAAGTAACACAGGCGAAAACTGACACATCCATCCTTGAGGCAGACAGAAGAGCATCACATTCAGTCATGCTCAACTATAGAAAAAGGCTTGTCAGAAATGTTTACCACTGGCTGCGCAATCCTGACATCTATAAAAATCCGTTATGTGTTTTATCACCTAGATCTTCCTCATGACTGTTTGCAGCTTCATAAATTATTAGTTCTAGTGCCTGAGAGGAGGAAGTATGCCCACTCTGGTCAGGTTGAGTGACATGGTAGATGGCCCTGTCACCTGGAAGAGCACTCTCCAGTCTATAATATATAATATATTGATAACAACTCACCAAACACCACATAGCTAGAGCATCCTAATAAGATGGAATAATAATTTCAAACACAAATTGGGAAATGACAATTCTATGTGATTTGGAAGAAGATATAGAATGCTGCACTTTTCTGCTTTGTTCTGCTTTATTTTGTTTTTCCTTTTTGATTTTTTCCTTTGTTTTTTAAATACAGTACATAATAGTGTCTGTGTGCAAGTCACACACCTGCTCATAGGTGATCTCTAGCTATTCTACCTATATTTTCTCTGAAAATTCAGCTTAGGTTTTAAGCATATCTTAGGAGAGAATAGACAATAAACTATATCATAGGTTGAAACCAAAACACTAAAAAGTAAAGACATTTACATACACATGCCAGTGTAACAGTAAGAATGCCCAAAGAATACAGTAATTCTGCTGTATTAGGCAGTTATTCATCATTTAGGGAACTCAACCTTGAACCCCCTGAACAAAAGGACCATTGACATACCCCAAACTAAAGGGTCCATCACACTCTCAGCAGGGAGCGCCAGCTATCCTCAAACAACTGTTCAGCCGGTGATGGTTTTGATACAATATGCTAAATATTTAATTCTTGTTAAATTTTTGCAAGAAGATATGAAAAGTCGTAAGAAGTGTGTGATAGCCATACATACACAAAGGAAACAGCTTTTCAGGTGAAACCTAAGAGTTTGTGATCCAGCCAGGTACATATTGCTCCAGAGTTCAGTCCCCTTGTTCTTTTCTAACTGATCTATGCTCTTTTCCTTTGAGATTCCACCTACAAAAAGAAGTGTGATTTCTTTATGGCTCTGGTTCATTTCTCTGAACAGGATGATCTCCAGTCCCAACTTTTTTTTTTAGTAAACAACAAGGTTTTGTTCTTCTTTATAGATGATTATTATTGTGTTGTGTATATAAACCACATTTTCTTTAGCTATCCATTCTGGAATAGGCACCTACATTGAGACTGTAAGTTACATCCTGGGAATGAAGCATCGGTAATTATGGGTGTGCGATATTTCTCATCCATGCTGACCTTGATTCTTCGGTGAATCATTCCAGGAATAGAGTAGGCAAAGCATATGGAAATGGCAGTTTTGGCTCCTGAGGACCCTTCATACTGTTTTCCACACTGTGTACTATATTTTGTAATACCCCAAATTTCCTTTCATACCCTTATCAGGATTTTCTGTCACTTGATTTCTGGGTGATGCCATTCTGCCTGGGGTCAGCTGGAATCTAAGTGTCATTTTATTTAAAATTTTTCTTGTGCATAGGATGGTAAATATGTCTGTGTGTATGGTGGGGGGTGTTGTCATTGAAACTTTAAAGGATGACTGTTTCCATTGATTTAGCCACTTATAAACAAGATTATTTGCTTTTCCTGTGTTTAACTTCTTGAGATTCTTTGTATTTCCTAGATACTAGTCCTCTGCTGAATAATCAGAGAGAGCAACACTTTCCTACTCTTTAGGCTTTTTCTTCAGACAGTTGTTTCCTTTGCTGTGCCAATGCTTTACAATTTGTTTTAGAAATTCTTTATACAAAAAAATTTCTTCTAAACGTTGGCTTAACTGTTTTTTTTTCTTTATTGGTCCTTTTTGAGACCCTGATTTGTATTTACTTCTAATAAACAGCAAAATGCCTTCCTCTTGGATTGTATTCATTGAGTCCTAATTAGAGACCTTTTCACTATTTCAAGATTAAGAACATGTGTATGTTTTCCAAAATCATTAGACTTTTAAATCCATTGCTTACTTTTATAATGCTTTATGAATGTGCAGCAAGGTTGTAGAGAAAAAAAGCTGACTTTTATTTACATGTTTCCTCTTCCGGTTGTAGTTTCCTTTGTTTCATTTTTCAGCTGGATATGTTACTGTCCAAGCACCCTATAATGCTTACCTCTTTATACATATATCTCCTTTCATCAGTTACTTTTCCCAAAATATATTTAGTAATTAAATTAAGAGAAAAATCTGTCTTTGAGCTCTCTATCCTCTTCCACTCTGTATTTAGAGCAGCTGAATTTGAGTATTAATAAGTGCCTATAATTAGAACACAGTTCAGTCACTCAAATAAATTGGTTCATACTGCAGAAGCTAGGTGAGCAAATGGATTGTAGAAGTTTAAATGAATCTCAAACCCAGGCTATTATTGAAACCTTCAATTTCTTACAGAGGCAAGGAGACAGATCACGACTTTATCTGGAATTTCAGAATGAGTCAGCTTCCGTTAATGGTCTTATCCACATAGTAATTATAATACTGATATGAGCTTTTTTATCACTACAGATGGAGCACATCATTTATTCCATTTTAATAAATACCAAAATTCCATGAAGTTGATACAAGTGCAATGGTAGGATTGGTGTGTAAGTTACCTAGGCTATATCATTTGTTTTTAAACCAAACAGTAATACAAATATTTTTTAGAATGTAATCAGCATTTTTTTTGGTCTTATAATGCCGTGTGTGTGTGTGTGTGTGTGTGTGTGTGTGTATACATACATACATATATATGTGTATGTATATTTCTTTTTACAGTTCATTTACTTTGTACTGTTTTAGCCTTATACATGCATATATATGTATATACATATACACATATATATATGTATATATACATACATATATATATATGTATGTATATTACTTTTTTATAGTTCATTTACTTTGTACTCCTGTTGTAGCCTCCTTCCTCATCTCCTTCTGGTCCTACTCTCGCTCCTTCTCCCCCACCCTCCATTCCTCCTGTCCCTCTCCCCTAGTCCACTGATAAGTCCTCCTCCCCTACTATCTGACCCTAGCCTATCAGGTCTCATCAGGACTGCTTGGATCCTTTTCCTCTGTGAGATGGCTAGGTTGCCCCACCAGGGGAAAGTGATGAAAGAGCAGGCAACTAAGTTCATGTCAGAGACTGCCCCTCACACTAAGGAAACCACCTGGAGACTGAGCAGCCTATGGCCTACATCTGAGGGTCTAGGTCTTCTCCATGCATGGTCCGTGGTTGATGCATCAATCTCTGCAGGTCCCCATAGCCACAGATATTTTGGGTGTGTTAATCTCCTTGTGGAGTTCCTGTTCCCTCTGGATCTTTCTATCTCTCCCTTCTTCTATAAGAATCCCTGCGCTCTGCCCAAAGTTTGGCTGTGAGTCTCTGTTTCTGCTCCAATCTCCTGCAGGGTCACTTACATATTTTAATATAATGAATAAAACTGTTAAAACAGCTATGAAGCTAGACTGATTTTTTACTCAAAATAAATCATTTAAAAATGAAGCAGGGTAGTTTCCTCATTTTTGTGACACCCAAATAGTCTCATTAACAAAAAGAAAAATCTACACAGAGTTTATTTTAGAAAACTATCTGTTACTGTAGGTATCTGTTGTGATCATAAATGTTACACATATATATATGTATATGTACATAATATGGATATATCCCTCTCTAAAAATTATTCCAAATCTTAAATATTTATTACACTTATCATTATATTTTTTAAAAAATTCAATGTATCTGCTTCTTCCCCAAAGGAGGCTTATATAGCTTAAATCTATTAAAATGAAATTCATTTTGAACAGTACATTAACCAGATGTTAAGCTAAGTTATTACTACATAATTTAGCCGCTAAATTGGATCCTTAGACATATGTTGGGTATTCAAGACCAATTTGCTCAATGTTAATGACAAAAGATTATCATTGGTAGGAACGGGTTTCGAAGCTAACGTTAATCTCAACCTTGATGCTATATTGTGAGCATGGTTTTCAAGGGCAGTGACTGCTGCCTTTTGGCCCCTGTAAAAAGAGGTTAATTTGGTGGACAGAAATTTCTGTATGTTCTATTTTGGTTGGGTGCTTACCAAATACAGAGGTTAAGGCTACTGACCCAAATACATATGCTGAATGAAAACTTCAAAGAAGCAAGTCAACTGTAATAACAATTCACTGCCCACTTTGCTCTCTTAATGCCTTAAGACTCCTATTCACTAACGGCAGCCTGTATGGATCAATATCTAAATTTCTAATAGCCTACATGGCCTTTGGGGTTTTCAATTACTCGTTCCTTTGAAACGTTAGGCATATATTCTTAAATCTACACAAAATCTGTTTGCTATTAATTATAAAGCATAATTGTCTGAGACAGCAGTTCTGCAGTCAGGCCGCCCAGGTTTTAGTCGCAATGTTTTTACCTTCAGCAATCTATTCCACACACACCACACTAAGTGATAGGCATCTACTCTACAGTTGTGAAGGTGAAATTACTGAATGTATGTTATAGTGTCTAAGAATGTTTACCACATATAAAGTTAATACGAGACTTTAAGCCATTATTTATTGGTACCATACAATCACAACATAGCAAAGAATCAATGTTTCTTCTAAAACATTGTTTACCTACATACATGTACAAGTGCACATGCACACACACACACAAAAAGGGAGAAGGAGAATGAGAAAGAAGAGACAGTGGAAAAGGAAGAAAAGAAAGAGGTAGAGAAGGAAGAGAAGATCAGGAAAGAGTATGTGAGAGAAAGAAAGAGAGAGAACAATGATAATGTGTTTTTAAAGCAATATGATGTCATTTCTTCTCTCCTGAACTTCAACACATTTTTCTAGTCTGCGTGAGATTACACAGTCAGGTGAATTCACTACAAGTGCTTTGGACTTTCACTATAATTTATCTCCCTAAGAGGGAATATTTAAAATATGATGCCTGCGTCTTTTGCTTAAGAAAAGCTAAGGACTAGGACTATCTGATCTCCTGAAAGGACTGATCTCCTTGTACTGATCTATGGTCTTTTAGAGAATTTTGTTTAAACTCGTTGTGTGGAATTACTTGGTTCTTGTTGTGTGTATGATACATTTTTCTATTTTGCTGATAATAGGAATTTGATTATTTGCTTTAAACTGATTCTAAGGGATATTGGGCGTGATTTACAGATCAGCTGAGGGGAAAGGACTGGACAATAGTACCTCATGAATTTTCTGCTTTCCTCACCTGATGTCCTATTTACATTGTTTATGTCACACCTCCTTTCATAACCCATGGTTTCTCTTAGCCCAGTAATTTCAGTTTCATTAATATTGGTGTTTTTTTGTTTGAAATTTTATTGATGAAAGACTGAGTTTTATATCAGAAAATTTCAAAAAATCATTTTGATGGTCAGTCTTGGTTGTCAACTTCACTACACCTAGAATCAACTAAAACCCAAACAGCTGGGTATGCCTGTGAGATATTTTTCCGGATGAGATTATTTGAGATAAGAAGTCCACTGCGAATCTGGGGCATAATTTCTGATAGCAGCCTACATCAAAAAACATGAAAGGAGGAAACTTTCGCTTTTTACTACTAGCAATTCGACGTTTTTGGAAAGTTCATGTATCCTCCTACAGAGTTATTTCTTCACTGATATTAGAAGCTTACTTCTTGGGCGTTGCTACACTGATGTAGAGAAACGACTAGTAGCTCTTTAGGAATCCTTCAGGGTTCCAGCACTGTTACTCCTGAGGCATCTGCTCTTGCTGACTGAAACCCATGGGATTCTTGGCCTGTCCACTGAGAGAAAGCCTTCATTGGACTACCTGGATCACTGTATGTCACTCTAACAGATCCCATATGTGTGTGCATGCATGTGTGTGTATTTGTTCTACCAGTTCTTTTCTGTTAGAGAACCCTGAATAATTCCACTATGATTTTTTTTCAAAAATTTCCATATTAACAAAAACAGAACAGTAATAAAGCTCTTTGTTCCTCATAAATATTCTGTTGATCTTCTTATGACTGTGATGTAAAAATTTATATAATTAGATGATCCTTTTTTCACTAAGGTCATGTCCTAGTTTTTTTTCTGCTTCTGTAATAAACATGACAGAAAGAAGCTTGGGAAGGTTTATTTTACCTGATCAGTGATAGTCCATCCTAGAGGGAAGTCAAGTTGGGAACTCATGGAGGAGAACAATCAGAAATGACAGAGGACAAAAATGCTACATTAAATTAATCTGGCAATACCACACTAGTGGACATCATATAAAACCCAGTAAAAACCTTAAACCACCATTTGCTATATTCCAACTTCAGGCAATATTCAGAAAGCTCTTTGAGGCCCTGGTCAGTTAAAGTGGTGACCAACTTTAGGAGCTCATAGCCTCCTGGTTTTACAGTGCAGTTATTCAGTCACAGTCCATTAGCCCCTTCTCTTGTTAGTGTATGTCAATAAGAAAACCATGAAATGGTAGGCTATAGTCAGTATTACATATTAAATATATTTGCACTTAATACCTCATCATCTAATATTTTGAGGGTTAATGTTAGAAATATAGTGTTCATTATAATTGTTCTGTCTCCAGTTTTTTTTTTGTTTTTTTTTTTTTTTTTTAAAAACATAGCTAAAGCTAGCAGGGAACAAATCAGTATTTAAAATTCATCTCTCTCTTCCAAAATTCCATCTCCCTCCAACTCAGCTCTGCCACCTCTTCATAGGAGTATCGTCATTCACAGTTCCCCAGATGAGTGGTGGAAGTGGAGAGTCTAATTCTATATGAGCAGCTGAGAGGCTGTTGTGGATAGAGAAATGCAAGACTTGGGCTTCACAGTGTGCCGTAGAGGCTGAGTTTCCATATCCTACCTCTGGTGACATGTTATGCAGAACACTGTAGGCACACTCAGCAAGCCAGTGATTGGTGGATTGTATCTAGCTACGAGCCACACTTTAGTTTTTACCTTCATCAGGTACTTTCTAAGCTCCAGGATCCCTTGCAAGAAGCCTTGTTATGTTTAGTTCTTCTACCTACTTCATATTCTCTTTTCCACGGCAGTTTTTCAGGTTTCTTTATGTGGTGTCAAGACCTGCTTTCGGGAGTACTGATCTGGATTATTTGATGCTTTTTTCATTATGAGACTAGAATTGTGTTTCTTGAGGAGAAAGATCAAAGAAATAATATGTAATTCTTACCACGCAATAAAAGGGTGTTTGCCTTCAGCACAACTGGTCATACTGAGCTACACTAAACGTCTCATTTCTCCTCTTTAAAGGGTTAATTCTTTTCCACTTTGTGTTTGTACTTTTTGGAAATAAATTGTTGCTCCATAGACACCCTGAAAGAGTTTGGAATTGCACCGTTGCACGTGGCATTATTTCTGTGCTGTCCTTTTGTTCTGTGACTCGGTGCCACAGCTTTCGGCTTAGCCAGCTGTAATATTTACGGTGCTCTTACAACATGAATTGAAATTGGAAGGCACTTACCCTCTAGCTTTATTCAGGCGTGTCTTTTTGGGATGGCGGAGACGTGTCAGAAAATTTCAAACATAATTGTTGTCAGGGTTGGCTTATATTACCAGGGGCATTACACTTGTCAAGTTTAGTGGGCTGAGTCAAGGACAGCTGGAGAGAGAGATCATACCTCACATTTTGATGGAAACATAATTATATACAAAGAGGTGGCTTACTGGAGGAACAAAATTTGCTACAGTAAATTAATTTACTGCATTCTAGTCCATTTTATAGCTTTATTTTCTTCATCACACTGCTATCTGGAATAATCTATTAATATCCACATGCAAGTGTAAGTCACTCCACATTAGATGAAAACATCATATTAGCAAGAAAATTGCTTTTCTTATCACTCTACTTCTGAACCACATAAATGGCTGCTGCTATGTGTTAAAAAAAATTAAGAGAATGTGTAGAAGAGAGAGCCATTGTTGAGTTCTTCCTGATAATCTGTAACAACTTTCGTAAAAATATTTCTAATGTTGACACCAGTTATGCAAGCCTAACTAAAGATATTTCTGTTAATAAGCACTGACAGAGAATGTGAAGAAAATCCAGATGTAATGAGATAAAAAGATAAGAAGAAATATAAATTAAGCCAAAAATACATGATTCTGTCCTTATTTGTATATCCTGAGCTCATCTGCATTTTCTCACACTGGGGACGTAACTGGCTTTGGGAATTCATTGGTCCAATGCCACTGGGGTTATCCTCCTGTCTTAAAAACTGGACTCCTACCAGTGGATTTAGGGAGGGAAGTATGTGGAGAAGGGGAAGGAAAGGAGGGATTGGGAAGGGAGGAGGAAGGGAACTAGAGGGGGGATACAAAGTAAATAAAGTGTAATTTAAAAAAAAAAAACTGGACTCATGCCCTTGCCTACCTGTTCATTGACTGGTCCTCTCATTCTTCTTCCCCAGCTGGTGAATCAGTGCAGAGATGAGTGGATCACAAAGACTATTTCCTCAGGGATGGAAAGGTTCAGATGGGTGGGTAGGCGGGGGTGGGCTCTTGTTGGAAGAATTGTGAAACTAGAGGCTTAAGTTTAGGATATTTGTTGTCTCTAGACCATATCTCCCTCCTACCCCTCCTTCTCTCTGTCCCCTGTCCTCCTTTTACACACAAATAGACACACACACACACACACACACATCTCTATGGTTTTGAAGTGAAACATATGATCTTCATGTACTTTGGGTCACAGTTTTTAACCTACTACACATGATTTGAGAAAGAAGAGATGCATGTGTTCTTGGTAAGTGAGAATTCTATTACTGAACCACCTATGCCCATTCAGACATTGGACTGAAACTTATGAAAACCATGAAGCTTTTCTGTGGCTTATATAAGACATTTTATCACAGCAACAAAAACTTGACACAGTTTTGTGGCTGAATCCCTGATGTTCATTTCTATATGAAATATGTTTGTCAACATGAAAATATCATGCGCATTCTCAACATTTTCAATGCAGATCATTGCTTTGTGTTTACAATTCTTCATAACAATATTAATCTCGTAGTTCACAGACAAGCTACTTTACTAAAGTTAATAAAGATATACATTTTCTCCAATAAATCAGTAATTCTATAAATAACAGCTACATTAATAACTTAAAACTGTGTCTAATGTCTACTTTAACAGTTTTAATATTTATATATGTCTGCATAAGCCTAGGTTCACTGTTCTCCCTTTATTTGTCTATGTATATATATTTACACATATATCAAATATGCATTAATACAGTACAAATATCTGTTTACTATCTGAAAGACACTTTATATATGTGCAGACAAGAATTATTCACAATTATTTTATTTTATAGTTAGATGTGAGCTATCATTGACCCAAATACTAATAAAGATGAAATAGATAACTACAAGGAGATCTAATATATTACAATTAACATCAACAAAGTATGACTACAGAACTTCAGTGATATTCAATACAATATCAAAAAATGTAATGTAAAAAGAGTAAATATGTATGTTATGTGCTAAGTTTTGGAATATAAAAAGCTGAGTAATAATCTCAAAGTGTTTTTTAAAGGGCTGCAGACAGAAGTACACAGCATGGGTTGATAAAGTTGCCTCAAATGCCATAAGGTTATTAAAGGAAAATTCCAGTGCCAATAGTAGGCAACCTGCCTATAAGTTGTTGACTTTAATGGCCCATGAAACAAAACAGGACATTGGCACTGGCATTTGCCAACAAAAAACTAGATAGTGAGGTTCTATTGCTAACGACATCACATGCTCTGGTTACAGGACTGAGAGAACTCAAGCTGAAGCTGAACTGAAAACTCCTTAGTCACTAGGTTTCGTGGAGTTGGACTATGCTGTGAGAGCTGCTACAGCACAATTGCCGTCAACAAGCTTCCTTGGCTGTGAGCCCTGTGTGCTGCACTAGCAACCTTCCAGACAGAATGTGCTGTGGTGGCAAGTCTGCAATAATGACGGTCAAACTCCTTCTGCTGGTGGGATTTCAAGTAGGCCCATGAGCTTATAAAACTCAGACATGCTCCCTGGCCATGCAGATTCAATGGTATTGTTAGTGTAATTTTGTTTGTTTAGGTTGTTGTGATATATTACAGCCAATTTATGGAGATCATTGAATGATAGACTTTGTCATGCAATATTTTTTATATTTGAAATTTTTAAATGTAAAGAAAAATTTCAACCTCATCAGAAATGTGGAATACATGACTCAATGGAGGACAAGAAGTTATTTTCAAAAGTGGAAAATGGCATGGAAAGTTTCATGGTTTTTGGCTGCTGGAAACAAATATTGACATGGAATTTTTATTGATGCAATAACTCTAGAGAACTTTCGTTAAGTGTTTGTGGTTTTTCACATACACATAAAAAACTATAGAAGAACATTTGTCTTTGTAGCAATGTTTAAAGTGAAACAAATTAGAAAATCATTTAATTCAGGTAAAGTTTTAATCACAGAATTAAATCTTCCTAAATTAAATATAAGTTGAAGCTAATGAAATCCACATCTATGCGTTAGTACTGAATTTTTATGTTTATAATATTGAGAAAACCAGAGGAGCGTGTGTAATGTAAGATATAAGTATATATTAAGGACACATTTTTAGGTTTCAAATTCTTCATAATCTCTGGGCATGGAAATCAGGACAAGTCAGAAAATAAATGAAAGAAACAATTCCTGAGCCAGAGGCTATTGCAGAGCTGAGGAAAATTTCTTGGTGGGGTTTCTTATTTAAAAATATGTTATTGATGAGGGAGAAACTAGTCAGCTTTGAAGAACTAAGGCTAGCCTGGAGAAAAAAAAAAAAAACTGGACATTGAGAAAAATGATAGCTTAGTGTAACAACCTTAATGTAAAACAAATAAGCCATCTACATCCCTTCCCTTCTGAACAGACCTGCTTTTCTGACTGGCTTACTCTTTGGGCTTGTGTGGAGGGCTGAACAAAGCCTCACACATGCTGGGCAAGATCCCCTCCACTTAGTCATCTTCCCAGCTGTGCCTCATTCTTAAATGGATGTAGAAGAAAACTACCTTGTAGAGAAAAGTGTGTATTTAACTGACACAAGGTGCTTGTAAGAAACCTTAGCAGGTGGGCGTTACTGGACAACATCATGGGGACTAAGTGCTTAGGGCGCTATCCCTTCCTAAGGTACAAAGCCCCTCATTATGCTAAGTCTGTGAGTGCTCAAGTGAAAATTAGACGTGAGGTCCACTAACACAAGCTGTAAAACCAAGATGGGCTGAGCCAGCTTCACAATGAGAAAAAAATCCAGTTTAATGAAAAAGGTGTACAGAAGTTTTCTATTGTCTTGTGATGTGGGTTTTAAACACTTAATGGATGTTTTGAAAACATTTAACATTCCAGAATGACCTCCAACATGTGGGTTCACGTGCACAATGATACTGTCAAGGTCTAGCAAATACTGTTTGCTGCACATACGCACAACCTCTAGTTCTTGCTACTTTTTATTTTCTCTTTACAATAATGATCATTGATCCTTACTGGGAGAAAAAGATGTGATACAGATGTCCAATTTAGAGCTGAACATTCCACTTATTCTCTTGAACACTGACCAGTTGTGGGTTTCAGTATCGATGAACACTTACTGCAAGAACAAGGTTTTCTGGTAAGAGCTGAAGAAGGGACACTCCATGGGTATAAAACTTAGGACTTGTTTGGGAGGTGGCATTTTATAATTATAACATCTTAACAAAATTAGGCTTTCAGCTAAAGTCTATGACCCAGCCACCCATGGATTTTGGGTCTGGACAACCGTAATAGACATCAGTTCAGTCTTGAAAAGCAAGTATAAAGTAATTGGTTACAATTATAACATTCACAGCACTATTGTAATAGCGGCATATCTTGTCAGTCTTGTCATTAACCTCCAGAGCTGAACAGCAAGGCACTATTGCTTACAAAGCACATTCTTTTTTTTTCATAGACAATTCTTTTTTTTAATTTTTAATTATACTTTATTTACTTTGTATCCCCCCTCTAGTTCCTTCCCTCCTCCCCTCCCAATCCCTCCCTTCCTCTCCCTTTTCCACACATTCCCCTCCCCAAGTCCACTGGTAGAGGAGGGTTTCTTTTTCTTCCTTCTGATCCTAGTCTGTTAAGTCTCATCAGGAGTGGCTGCATTGTCTTCCTCTGTGGACTGGTAAGGCTGCTCCCCCCTCTGGGGGAGGTGATGAAAGAGCAGGCCAATCAGTTTATGTCAGAAGCAGTCCCTGTTCCCATTACTGTGGAATCCACTTGGACACTGAATATTACTCAACAATGAAAAACAAGGAAATCATGAAATTTGCAGGTAAATGGTGGGATCTGGAAAGGATCATTCTGAGTGAGCTATTCCAGAAGCAGAAAGACACGCACGGTATATACTCACTCATATAGACATATAATATAGGATAAAACTACTAAAATCTGTACACCTAAAGAAACTAATCAAGAGGGAGGGCTCTGGCTAAAATGTTCAATCCCCACTCCAAAAGGCAAAGAGGATTGACACCAGAAGAAGAAGAAAACAGGAAACAAGTTAGGAGCTTCCCACAAAGGGCCTCTGAAAGGCTCTCCCTGCAGACTATCAAAGCAGATGTTGAATGGCCAAACTTTGGGCAGAATGCAGGGAATCTTATGAAAGAAGTGGGAAATAATAGATCTGGAGAGGACAGGAGGTCCACAAGGAGAGCAACAGAACCAGAAAATCTGAGCACGGGGGTCTTTCCTGAGACTCATACTCCAACCAAGTACCGTGCATGGAGATAACCTAGAACGCCTGCACAGATGCAGCCCATGGCAGTTCAGAAACCACATTCTTGAATCATAGACCTAGAGAAAACTGACAGCTGCCAACATGGAACCTTCATCTATACTTGCTAACTCACATAGTGCTGCATGACACTAGGCATGCTACCAGGGGAGAAGAGTAATCAACAATCTTATCCAAGTATTTTACTTTTCAATGAACCTAAAGTGTGATATAACATCAATGCCATAATGGAAATCATTATGCCGAGCATAAAGGGATATTTCCTTAAAATAACTTAGTACCATGCTCTTGGAATTAGTGGATATGAACTACAATATTTTCATGTAAATAATTCAGTTTTATCTTTCCTTTAACACACAGATTTCTAAAAGAAAACCCACTACTCTGCATTATGCTATTTTTATATCAATAGCCTCTTGTGTGATAATCCAACTCAACTGTAGTTTCAGCCTAAGAAAACCTACTCTTGAGATACAAAGGAAACAAGCAAACTTAGCTTTCTTTTTCCTTCAAAGCCTGAAACTGCATGATACCCTCTTCTGTCAGTTTGCTATATGAAACCATCCTTGTGGAACCAAGAAAGATTTAAAGTTCACAGAAAGAGTTGGATAAATATGAAATATGATATTAATATACTTTTTAAGGTCTCTATAGCAACTGGGAACAAATTATCTGCTCTGGCATTAAACATTGATATTTATATTCATATTCATTTTTGTAAAACATCTTCCATTTTTCAACCGAGTAATCATACAAGATTGATATGCTAATCTCATACCAATTGTAGATAGCTTATCTCTATCCAATTCTTAGTGAACAAAATTATTTGGGTTTTAACTAAACTTTCCAGTATTTTAAAATTTTCTCAATGTTCTGGTTATACTTGTGTCACCTAAAACATCATTTGGTTAAGTCCAATGAACTAAAGCAATATGAAATATTTTGATTTATAAACTATTTATAAAAATTAATGTTCTGTTCATATGACCTAGAAATATCCAGGATGTACATGTACTCATAAATATTTATGGCATAATAATAATTTTCTAACCTGAAAGAGTTTGGGAATGAGCTCAGAAAACCCAAAAGGCCCTGGGGAGAATCACCAGAGTTTTCCACCTGGGGCTTTGTGATTCAAACACCTGAGAGGAGCATCGTACTGTAAAACTCTATTTTTAATTTGCTTTATGTTTCTGTTGTAAGTTGTTTGTTATTTAAATATTTTAATGGAAGTAAAACTGCATTGCTTCCTTCCATCTTTCCTACACTCCAGCCCTGCTACCCTCCATCTAGCCCCTTCCATAGCCTCCTCCCACTCTCCAGTCGACAGCCTCTGCCTGTGTTTATTACTGCTACGCTCATTTTCTCTTATCGTTATTGCTACGCACATGTGAGTAAGTATAACCTGCTGAGTCTGGTTTTGTTTGCATATGTGCGGTTTCAAAGATGAACACTCTGCGTTGGATAACCAATAAAGAGAGAAGGATAATTCCTGGAAAAGGCTACTTCTCCCCCTGGAAGTCATTAGTTGCCTATAGTTCTTTGTCTGGGCATGGGACACCACAAAATGTTCTACCTTTCATATTAATATGTCTTTTGACACTGCCATTGTTGAAGCTTCGTTCCAGCATCTCTCTCTGGAAGACTTTCACGTCCTGGTACTCTGGGTTTTTGCATAATGTTCCCTGAGCTGTTGATGCAGGAACTGTGATGTAGATGTGTCCGCTGCTGCTGTGTTCCCCGCGGTCTATCGATCTCTGCATTGTGTTTAGCTGCGGTTTCTTGTAACGGCCTCAATTCTCTACAAAGAAAGTGTGCTTTGTTGAGGTGTGCTAGCCACACTTATGGGTCAGTATAAAAGTAATACTGAGAATTTAGCAAGGAATAATGCTGGTTTATTAAAGTGGTGGTAGGATATTCTGTCTAATGTCTATGGTCTCACTAGCTCCGGGAAGCTAGCTAGGTTTTCAGTATTAGACATAATTTCTCTCTTGTGGAATAGGCACAATTAGACAGCTGCTGGTTACCCATGACATGTGAGTGCTGATTATTGCATCTTTAAGTATATGTTGCTTTTCTGGTTGTTGTTATAGTTCATGGGTAATAAAACCAAATAGAACCATTTGTTTCTTTCCTTCTCTTAGCAGCTTGCAGTATTTTCTGGTACCATGGAAGCTAAACAGTAGATTGTGTGTGTGTGTGTGTGTGTGTGTGTGTGTGTGTGTGTGTGTGTGTGTGGTGTGTAGCTTTTCATATTTTTTCCACTTTTTAAAATTATTTATATTTTTAGATTTTTTTTAATACATGACTACAATAGAAAAATGCCTTGAATAAAGTACTCTTTTCATTGGTTTTCAGGGAAGCGGACTGCATGTAATTGAGTTCTTCAATATGGCTTTAAAAAAAAAACTTTACACCTTTGACTACTTCTCTGCATGAAATCATGAGGGGGTTTTGTTATAATTATTTCCATAGTGGAGTCTCTTCAAGGGGAGGCTTCCTGACTAGGAGTGCAGCATGCAGAGCTGCATCCAGCTCCTGCCAGTGTGATTTCCTTACCACTTGGGCTGAGTCAAGATAAAAACCTTCCTTCCTCAGGTTCTCTTTGTCATGTTTTTCTCAGCAAAGAGGAAGGTAAATGGGTCAGGGTGTGTATTTGTGCTTTCACTATATGTACATATTCTTTGAGGCTGAGAATGAAAAAGTAGAAAAAGCTTAATGGATTTAGTGCTTTATAGCACGCTATGTTCAGAAATACTCTTCTTGTCACACTTTATTCTATCTGTAAAGACTTTGTTGAATTTAATCTATTTCATCTTGTTAACTCAGAAATCTTAACTATAACTACTTCCAACAATTCTTATTTTTTAATTTAAATGGATAAGAAATTTAAAAATAAAAATTGCATCATAAATTATAGTACAACCGTTTGTACCTGCCAAAACATTTAAAGAATATTATTCACATTTGTTATAGTTATATATATTGCAAGCTACAAATACTATATATTTCAAAAGATAATAAATTTCCTGTTGAATTCATCATTTGTTTTCAGACTTATTGAATAATACAAACTCATAATTTCAGATATTTTGCCCTATTTTTGTATCCAAATGAGATTTTTTCCTAGGACAAGGACCCCTGATTTTATTTATTTTTCTCTTAGAAAGGAAATTTAATAGGGACTGCTTACAGAGTTCAGAGATCTTTTTAGCCTGTTCTCATTATTCTGGGAAGCGCGGCAGCATGCAGGTCAGCGCGCTGGAGAAGTAGCTTGAGAGTTCCACATCCAGATCTGCAGGCAGCAGGGGAAGGGAGGCACTGGGCCTGGCTTGGACAAAATGTGAAATTTCATGCACAGGTTCAGAATGAACCAAGGGGCATCATTATGATCAAATGACTTTGTCTCAGAAGTGAAATAATAGTGTATAAAGAAGACTTTTGCAAAACTGTGTCTCTGGGAGATGTGTAACCGACTGACAGCCTTAAGGGTTGTTTGGGGAAAATAGTTAATTTCAGCTTTAGCTTCATGTGTGCCTGCCTTTCATTAGGTTTGCTTACATGAGCAGGGTTGGGGAAGCGTTTGCTAGGATTATGTGCACCTTATCAGTGGCAGATTCACTGAACATGATGTCTTTCCCTCCCCCCAGTAGCCAGTTGGATGCCTATAAAACTCGTGGAGAAGTGAGGACTCGACACTCATGATGGGATGTCCAGGTCCAGATGTGTACAGATTTCATTCAAGTCATCACCTTCTGTGAATTCAAGTATGCAACTGCCATTCTTGAATAATTATGGAGCTGTGCTGAGAGCTATGATTCAGTCATTGTAATGACACCAAATACTGCAAGATGTAATAATTAAAAGTTTGTTTCCATTTTCTAAACAGCGATGCATTTAATGCACAAATAAGCAATAATTTACAGTTCAAAATGTGGAACTATAGACTTGTAAGAATGAGAAAATAGGGACAAATGGGAATATTTCCATTAATCAATTTCTATCTCTCTCCTGCCTGAAAAGATGCAGCTGTGGGAGAGTGATTGTCCCACACACTCTGCTTTACTAATACCACTAAAAGCAAAAACAAACAAAATGTATGTTTATTTTTATCCCTAAAGTATGCTATTTATTGTTACATGGGTTTTCTGGGTCTTTTTGGTATTAACACAAAGCACTGGATTTGTTTCCTCATCTATTTGGGTGCCAAATTTTGTTGACACTCTGTTTTGTTATTGGCACTTAATTTTACTATCCCATATAATAACTAAGATGAAGACTCCACAGATTTAACCTTTCCTAATTTTCAGTCATTAATAGGTAGAATTAAAGCAGTTCTAAACTAATTCTGTAGATTTGTTTTATTTTGAAAACACACCAATATAACAATCTTTCCCATGTAGGCCAATAATTATTTTCATAAAAAGCTTAAGCAATTAGAGTATTTCCTCATCTGGATAATTTTAGGTGTATCTTGATGCTTTTCTTTCTGGATTATCATATTTTGGCATATAGAAGAGCCTTGTCAAAAGAATAGAAATGGGTGACTCTTCGGGCTGAATTAGTGGAAATTTGCATGTAAAAAAGGATGCAAAATCATTTTAATAATGATACATCCACGGTTCATCCTATTTCATAATGTGCAGCCCCAGCTGTCTCCCCCTAGGTCTTCTGTGTAATTAAGTGGGTGAGCTGCATGCAGAAGCAACCAGGTCCGAATATGATCACTGGCCAAACTTCATGTTTTATTCCTGAATTTTCAAACAGGGGTATGTTTTTAATCAAACTGAATTTTCACTAATGAAGAACAGGTAAAAAATTTGAGGATTTAACTAAGTTTTATGTTTCATTCCTTTGTTTAATTCTCAAGTTTACCATTTCTTCTTTCTGTTTCCATTGACATAGAATGTATCTCCCCAAAAATAAAATCAACCACAGATAGATAGATAGATAGATAGATAGATAGATAGATAGATAGATAGATTAAATCCATCAATTATTTCCAGATTGTAATACATCACTTCATAATATGTGTGAAAGAGATCAGACATAAAATTTTCATTGTTCAGGAAAGATAGTATATGGTATAAAAATCTGCAAGTGTAGACTTGTTTTTCTGAATAGCTTCAACGGTTTAGCTATGATATTTCTGCACAATTACATAGATAACCTTTGCATGCATATGCTATTTTACATGAGGGTGCTTTTTTAAAGTGACAGAAAATCTCTATTCTCCATCAAAGTACCATTGTTGAAAAGCTAAGGTAATCAATGTGTATTAATCCAAATCAGTAATTTTGAAAACACTTTAGAATAACTTTGATAAAAGCATGAAAGAAAAAGGAAATGAAAGATAGAGTTAAAGTGAAAGCATGTGAAAACAAATAAACAGACATATAAATTAGTTCTATTTAGTTTATTCATTTATCTCCTCTGTCTCCCTCTCCCAGTTTCTCTCTGTCTGCCCCCTTTTCCCTTCTATTCTTTCTCTTTTACCATACTTTTTGTCTACCTAAAAATTCTACAAGCATGTCTTGACCTTGACATTTTACATTATCATCATTATTATTTTAACAATTTTGTCTTTAATTATCACTGCATATTTTTATTATGTTAATATATTTACTTAAAAAATAAAACTAAAAATAAAGGCGTGTTTTTCTTTTTAAGTGTATTTGACAAGTGGTTACTCCGACATCATTGCAGGAAGCAAAGAGATTTCATTTTCTCCCTGAGTGTAGCTTTGATGTTTATTTGACAAGTGCATTGGCGGTGAGGATAGTTTTTAAAAATATATAAATGTTCCTGAAAACCCTTATTCAGAAATACTTTTTTATAAACCTCATTCAAGTCAATTTGTACACAATAGTTGCCATTTATTTAATTTGTGTGAGTATGTATTGCTTTAGCATATAGGTGCTGAGAAATTATCATATATTCTATGGTGATTTAAGTAATATTGATTGATAGTTGAAATAATTTTTATATCAAACCTGTGGGTTAAGTACTGTTTTATGAAAGTATGAAAAGCAAAGAGCAGTGCTCAAAGGCATGAAGCACCCAGCCCAACTGTATAGCCATAGAAGGAGGAAGCTCTGTGATAAACCGCTTCAGGTATTAAAGAACCATATGAAATATATATCCAGATCACTATTGATAAGTCTACTGTGATAGGTTTGTGGTCAAATCTGTGAGATATTTTCCCAACTGCTTATTGGTGTAAGAGGGTTCAGCCCATTTTGGGCAGTTTACCCCTAGGAAGGTGGGTCCTGGTTGTATGCAAAGGTAGCTGAGCAAGCCAGAGGTAGGAAGCCGGTAAACAGCATTCTCCACAAACTCTGACTCAGGCCTCTGCCTTGAGTTTCTGATGCAGCTTTCCTAAGTGACCAACTTCAACCTGTAAGAAAATAAAACTTGACGGCCCGAGCTGCTTTTGTCTTTGGTGTTTATCACAATAAGACAAACCAAACTACAACAATCACCAGGGTGGTGGAAAATCCTTATGATGAGGAAGTGGAAATCATGCCATTAGTGGGAGTTCCTCTGATGATTTTCCTGGGAGGATAGAAGATATGAGAAGCTGAATCTAGCTATCCACAAAAGAAACACTTCTTAAATTTGAGTGTATCCACATGCAGGATGAGCTATCTCAAGACAAACAGTAGTTGCTGGCTTAGTAAAGGTATATGTTGTGCCAAGATAAGCCTGCCCGTGACTATAGATTTGAGCAGAGAGTAAATGGAGTTACATATAGGCTTACTCTTTCTTAGCTTTGCATATTTATATTAGTAAGTATTTATCAAGCTTTTCCTACATCCTGAATATTTATTATTTTCTTCTCAGCAACCTCATTTTAGCTGCATAACCATCTCACTGATAAGATAAGACATTGAGAACACGGTAAAACTACAATTATTTTTAACTACTGCAATTACACAACAGTGTGTAATAGCATGTCATACCTATATCAGGATTATGCTCGCAGACATGAATTTTTACATAGGTAGACATTAAAAGTGTATTATGTAATGGCTACGGGCCTGAATATAAATAAATACCTGTATTTTCATATTTCTGCACATTCAAGATGATAATATGCACATAAATGTAGATATGTTATGAAAATGTATTCACACAGCTTTTCATAAATTGAACATCATCAGTAAATGTCAGCATTTGAAGGGCAGACGTGTTATTTTCTTATTTCCAAAGGAATACTCTAACTTAACTTCTTAAAATTAAAAGTAAAATAAATTCCTTTTCATAGTTTTGCATTGTGAGGTATTCTCTGACTTCCCTTTTAAAACTCTAGACCTGTGACAGAAAATTAATCTGCAACTATTCATTGCTGTAATCACATATTTCACTGCAAAAATTAATTTCCATTTCTGATACAATCTCAAAGTTTAACAAATATTTTGTTTACTCAGATAAGAGTTATAAAAATATAATTATGTTCCAATATGAGCTAAGTTACTTATTGATACTGATAAATAACGTATTTTAAATTATTTTATTTCATGTGCATCAGTGTTTTGCCACTTGTTTAACTGGTGCCTTTGGAGGCCAAAAGAAAGTGTTGGTTCCTTTGGACCTGGAGTTAATAGACATTGTGAACCACCATGTGGGTTATGGGAATAGAACCCAGGTTCTGTGAAAGAACATCCAGTGCTAAGCCATCCCTTCAACCTTCAACCCGCTAATAAGTAATACTAAATATAAAGAGTCAGGTCATAGATTTATTTTTAAACATTTTAATGAACATTTTAAAACAGTGTAGTAAAACAGTGTATAATTTAAGTGAGAAGGGGATTTTTAAGTAAATATTTTGAAGTGCCAGAGTCAACTTCACATTTTTATAGAAATGTTACAAGAGACTAATTTCATCGTTAGGCCTTTCTACCTTTGACTTCTGGAACTTCCTAGCAGTGAGCCCTGGAACATTTAAATGTTGGTGGCATTCATTCATCAAAACAACAGCAATCACATCTATCGTAGGAAGCATTCAACTCTCGGGCACGCATTTTAAGTCCCAGTTTTCTTTTGCTACTTTGAGGAAATGATGAATACATTTTTAAGATTTTATCACTACACTGAAGTCAACCAAACTTCTAAACATTTAACTTCTGCCCAACCACTCTGTTCCTTTTTAGAGGAACATATTAGGACAAAATAATTTCTTTTTTTCCATTGTTTATTTATTTATTTATTATTTAAGATTCTTCCACAAAGAATTAGGGTTAGGGTTCAAGATAGTATGACAGGATAGTGCGGCCCCATCCATATTGGCAGGCACGTGAGGTAACTCTTCATTCACATGCCATGGTCCAGAAAGCAAAGGAAATGGACCCATAAACAGAAACAGAAGTAACCTTCAAGATTCCACTGTGACCTACTTATATCACCCATCCCTCACACCCCAAATCCATCACCATTCAAAAGAACACCAATGTTTAGAAACATAGTTTTAAAACATGAGTAACATTTCAGATTCATACGGTAACATTCACCCCCAAAGACACTGGGCCTTCTCATAATGCAGCACCCAACACTGTAAAAGAGCCAACTAAAGAGGTAACTGGACCTCTGGGATTATAGCTGGATTGCTGGTTGTCTTGCTAAAGATGCTTAAGACTTCATTCCTTTAAACTGCTTTTTTCCAAAATGGAAGTTCCTCATGTCTCTATTCAAATGAAAGTCTTTTGGATGTTATTTGCATTTTTATAAAGTCAATCATTTAATGGTAAGGCTCCTAACTTTCAATCACCTCTGCTATTTTGCATTTCCAAAGTTTACAGCTTCTTTTAGTGATGCTAAACTACTTTGCAATTCTTGCCACATTAATTATGTTCTTTTCTTGGCCAAACTGTTCCTGTTAATGTCTTTCTTCTCTGGTCTCTTGCTTCAGCTTGAATGTTTTGCTGTCTAGAAATTTCCCCATCAAATAAATTAGTCTATTGCTTTTGACATCAGACCTACTTAAGTTTTAAGTACATGGGCAAAATCCAGCTAGTTTCTTTGTCAGAATGTGACTGGATGAGCTCCACTCCAGTTTTTGGGTACCAGCCCCATTCTCATTTGAAAACCTTGTGAGCACAGTGTTTACTGTTTAGATTTTTTTACATTCTAGCCTTCTACATTGCCTGCATATCAACACTGTACCTGCTTACAATATTCTACATCTGCAACCTGTATCCTCTAGAAAACCAGCTAGAAACACGTCTGTAGGATCATATCATCCCTCAAATCTCTGGTACCAATTTTCTGAATTAGTTACATTTCTAGTGTTTCTGAAAAAAAAAAATACTGGACAGAGTCAACTTGAGGTAGAAAAGTGTCTTTTTGCTCCATTTCACAGGGATTTCAGCCCATTGTGGAATGAGAGAGGCAGGTCTAAGTGGCTTCTTCTACGATGGCAGAACATGAAGGTTGACTTATTCACATGTTAAAACAGATGAAACAGGGCAAAGCCAGGAATGGTTATGATCTTCAAGGCCCTTCTCTCATCACCTATATCTACTACCCAGGCCATGCCTCCTAAACATTAAAAACAGAATCAGAAACTGGGAACTGAGTACTAAAGACATGAGCAGAGAAGTTTTCATATTCAGCACATAATAACTACCAATCTCGTAGTGTGAGAAGTTTGTGTCTACCACATAATGCCAAAGCTACTTGGTATATCACAAAAAGCTGATTGCACTTGCAGTGAAAGTATTATCAATCTATTTCTTCACATCTATTTCTGATATCTGTAACTTCTTGACAGTTTGTGAGCTACGGAGGGAAACACCAACCCATCCACAAAAACTTTGACCCAAAATTTACTCTGCCTACAAGAGGTACAAGGATAAAGATAGAGCAAAGACTGAGGTAATGTGCAACCAACATCTGGCCACACCATGGGAGAGAGCCAACCCTTAACACTATTAATGACATGCTGCTATGCTTACAGATGGGAGTCTAGCATAGCTGTCTTCTGAGAGGTCCCACCAGCAACAGATTGA
Organism: Rhombomys opimus; assembly: GCA_010120015.1. Classification (NCBI taxonomy): domain Eukaryota; kingdom Metazoa; phylum Chordata; class Mammalia; order Rodentia; family Muridae; genus Rhombomys; species Rhombomys opimus. The sequence goes on from REGO01000563.1 coordinate 839,114, forward strand.
AACAGCTGCTGAGACTCACAGCCAAACATTGGGGAGAGCACAGGGAACCTCATAGAAGAGTGAAAGGAAGGATAGAAGGACCTGGAGGAAACAGGAGCTCCACAAGAAGACCAACATAACCAACTAACCTAGGCCTAGTTGGGGGCTTGCAGAGACTGAGACACCAACCAAGGACGATGTGTGAACTGGACCTAAGCCTCTTACACATATGTACCTGATGGACAGCTTGGTCTTTCTGTGGGATCCTTAGCAAGGGAAATGGGGCTTTCTCTGACAAGTATTCTCTTGCATGCTTCTTGATCATTTCCCCCTGCCTTGCCTGTCCGCTGTGGTAGAAGATGCACTCAGTCCTGAAATGAGTTGATGTTCTGGGATGGTGAGGCTCCTCTTTTCTCAAGGAGATGGAAGGGAGAATACAGTGAAGAGGGAAAGAGAGTGAGACAGGGAGGAGAGGAGGGAGGGGACTATAATTGGGATGAGAAAGAAGAGAGAAAGAAAGAAAAGAAAGAAAGAAAGAAAGAAAGAAAGAAAGAAAGAAAGAAAGAAAGAAAGAAAGAAAGAAAGAAATTCTACAGTAAAGTATAGTATGTG
>REGO01000563.1:839714-893759 GCA_010120015.1 Rhombomys opimus
AAAGAAAGAAAGAAAGAAAGAAAGAAAGAAAGAAAGAAAGAAAGAAAGAAAAAAGGGAGGAAGGGAGGGAGGGAGGGAGGGAAGGAGGGAGGGAGGGAGGAAGGAAGGAAGACAAAGTTGCAAATGTGTCTGAATAGTCAAGAAGAGTCACAACATCTTGTCTACTCCACTACCACTTCTTTCTGGAAAACATCTTTCTACTGCTATGTCAACATACATGACACAAATAACATTTAAAAACAAAGTTTGCTTTGACTTACAGTTTTAGGGGTTTTAGCACATGGTTTCTAGATTAAAAACCCATGAGGGTACTGGTAAAGTAAAATGTTATGTCAGAAAAGTATTGCAGAGAAAAATTTCTCATCCTTGGTGGCCAGCAAACAAAGAATTAGAAGAATACCTGGTAATAACAAATTTACTTCAAAAGCGTACTCTCAGTGGCCTTTTTTTTTTTACCAATTATAGACTATCTCCTAATAAATAATTCTAAGAGAAACTCATCAGTAGATTAATGAGATTATCTTCTTTATAATTCAATGACAGTTCAATAGTGACATCAGCCCAGAACCAAGCCTTAAACATATGAACCTACCTTGAATATTCCTCACATTCATACTATTAAGTATACTTCACTGAAACCTTAAATACAACTATGCTTTTTAAATTAATTAATTTATTTAATTGTGTATTACAATTTATTCACTTTGTATCCTGACTGTATCGCCCTCCTTCTATAACTATGTTTTTAAAGGCAAAAATTGTCAATGGAAACTGGCCATTCTTGAGCTCACCTACTCTTTTTGGACTCCTCTGATTGATTCCAGATTTTTCATGACAAACGTGACTCAAAACATGATTATGATTTCAGTCAGGAGGAAGTTTTACAACTCGCTCTCTTTCAAATATATTTACTCCACTGGTCATATACCTCATTTTTAGATCTTCACTCAATTAATACATAATATTATTCTGTTGAGTTCTGTTGGGTCTACTAAATTTAGAAGCCTGCTTCTATCTTTTTATTTATTTAATTTGGTTTATATGTTTGTGTCAAAACTAATGTATGACATTATTGTCTAAACAAATGGATAAATATATGTGTAGAGTTGATATGTTTTATTTATATATAAGAAGTTTGGCCTCTATAATTTGTCCTTTGTGTGTAGAAAAGTTTAATTAGCATATTACCTCTTCTGTAGAGTCTATAAAGACCTGTGTGCTCAACACATAGTGATTAAATAAATAAAATAAAAACTTACATGTATCATTTCTGTATGGTATAGATTCATGTATAGATTTACTGATCTATAAATGGAATATCAAGACCTCGTCTATTGCTATCAGTTCTAACTGAAAGGGTTAGCCTTATGACCTTTATCAGGGCAGTGATATAAAAATTAGTATTTCAATAATTTATGAGTGTGCGCACATCACTTGGGCCCTTCAAGCCATGAGAAAGTACTCAAAAAAGAATTTATTTAAAGGTGGATATGAAATTACTAATTCTAAGCAAATAATAAAATTGGAAGAAGTCAGCCATAAGATATCCTACAGAGAATAATGTGAGGATTAAAGCAAGAATATGTTAGGGTTTTCTTCCTTAAACTGTAATTTGATAACTTGTAGGTTAAAAAAATAATGAACATAATCAATTTAATAATTAGAATGGTGTTCTATGCTCAAGTGAATCTAATCCAGAAATACAAATATGGAAGTTCATGTTTTTAACAACATTAAATCAAACTAACAAGATTAGACTCACAATATAGAACACCACAAACTCCTGTGAAGTATTTTAAATTTGCTGAAGTACATTTTCTGGGTAAAAAGCCCAGGATTTTGAATTCATATCAGCCTCCTTATCAGAATCTAAGGACAGTGATATATAATAAGCAATAAGATCCTGTGACACTTCTGAAAGTACAACTTCCAGATTTGTGTTCTCCTTATGTGACCTATAGCTAGTCTGCTCTGCAGTAAGAAAGATTAATGCACCTGTGCTACTGCTTATAAAACCTGTATCTCCTGGTAAATCTGCTCAGTTTTTGCTCAGTCTTCTAGGACACTGCTGTCTTAAATCCGGCATTCCTCTGACAGAGTGATTGCTCACCAGGTCATCAGCAACTCTTCATATTGATCCTCAGTGAGAGTCACCATGCAGTTCTAAGACAACTGTCCTTAGAAAGCCAGCTTAGAAGGGTGGCTGTTCATGGTGGCTGGGCACTAGGAGTATGTCCATAGTGTCATAACTACAAAGAAAAACTCACCCTGGCTACATCTTCGCACACATAGAATGGATCCCACAAAACCTCACTGTCTTCATAGGAGACTGAAATTTTGCCACATATTAAAATTTCTGTGTGACTATCTCTATTAAAATCCCTGAGCAATGAGCCTCAGTTGAGGTTCAAGAGAGGATGGCATTACCTGTGTGAGCATAATTCATTACTAGGGAGACTAAGTGCAGTCCTTGAGACTCTATTGAGAAAAGTCTGGAGCTCCGGTGCAAGTTCGTGTGTAATTATATTGTACCAAGTACCTTTTCTGTGTTCTGACTTAACTCCGTAGTATGCCATCATAAATTATATGATGAGTCCTATACGTCCCCCTATACATAATATATCTGGAATCGACCTTGGAGATGCCCAGAACAGCAAATTGATGGTTTTGCTCTTGTTTCTGTAAGAATAGACAGCAATAAAAGGCAGGAACTGAATGTAGAGCGTACAATTACATTCTGCTTTTAATTTGATTACTTTCCGGACCAACTGCTGATGATGAGGTTTTCTAAGAACTGCTCTTTCAGAGTTGGATTGGATTGTATATCTGCCATTGTTAGATAATAGGGACTTTCTATGTACCACAGAAGTTGTAGATGTAATGTTATGCTGGTTGGTAATTATGGGGGCTTGTAAATGTTTTTCTGAATTATGACAATGGTTACTGGACATGGTCCTAATTATGAAAAGTGATGGAAAAAGGTTGCTGTTTTAATAGCTTTAGTAATATCATAGTCCACAGCTTTTGGTGTATGGTGAGGAAATATATCATAGTGGGAATACATGATGTAGGATATTTGACTTATAAAGAATGTAATTGTAGGTGTATTGTGTGTGTATGTGTGTGAGAGAGACAGACACACAGACAGAAAAACAAGACAGTCAGGGAGTCAGAGATAGAGACAGAGACAGAGACAGAGGGACACAGAGAGGGAGAGAGACAGAGTTAGAGAGAGAATGATTAATTTACTAATCTCCTTCAAATTTTCTACATAACCAGTAAATTCTTCAAAGGCCCCAGCAACCTGATACATGCTAATACTTCACCTCTTAATACTCCATTAGTGACACACAGCATGACATTTGAGTTTGTATTCGGATACAAACTGTAAGAGAAGTAAGAGTTTATGTACACAATGTCTGGTGGTAAGCTAATAAAGCCAACAAGAATACTTTCACTAACTATCATAGGAATGAGGTGTGAAGGTTTTAGTAATAAATGATAGCTAAAAGCAAAAACTACTGAATTTGGACTACTTTCACATTTAGTGTTCTTGAACTACTTTCATATATAGTATTAGTCTCAGACCACTCTGGGTTTACAAAGATGACAAGACTCTGCAGCTAATTTTGGAGAAAGCATTCAATCAAGTGACTTTCGATTCATTATCTGGACATACTTTTTCAGAGTGGCATGTGTTCACAATTTCGGGGTTGAGAAAATCTTACAGTTTTATTAGGAGAAAATTAACAAAACCTGCAATCAAACAAATACACCACAGAATACTTCATCCCTCTGGTCTTTATCATCCTTATCCTGTGCTCCTTATCCAGAGTCCCGGCTCCTGCCACATGCTCTCCCTCACTGTATATGTACAACCATGACTGTCACATTGTCACTGCTTGAGGTTTTGCACTCGAAGATTTTTCCTTGAGTTTCCCTGCATGAATTCCTGTCTTTAATCAATCATCTCCCCCGAAGGGAAGCTTGGATGCTTGATTTAACTTGGAAGCTTTTCACCTGCTTCTCTGAAAGCCTTCACCTCAATATTTAAATCACCACCGTGCCTTTCTTCCATATTTCTTTCACTTAGGCATGTATGATTAAAAGTCTGTGTTAAAAAAATAATGGATTTTAAGATAGATAGTAAACTGCATTTTGAGGCGATCACATTTTTATTATTTTGTTATTGTTATTTTTAAAATTTATTTCTATTTTTATAAATTACAGTTTATTCATTTTGTACCCTCACTGTAGCCCCCTCCCTCAACCCCTCCCAATCTCACCCTCCTCCCTCATCTCCTCCCATGCCCCTCCCCAAATCCACTGATAGAGGAGGTCCTCCTCCCCTTCCCTCTAACCCTAGCCCATCAGGTCTCATCAGGACTGGCTGCATTGTCCTCCTCTGTGGCCTGGTTAGGCTGTACCCCAACAGGTAGAGGTGATCAAAGAGCCAGCCACTGAGTTCATGTCAGAGACAGTTTCTGTTCCTGTTAGTAGGGAACCCACTTGGAGACTGAACTGTCACGGCTACATCTGTGCAAGAGTGTTAGGGGGTTCTAGGTTATCTCCAAGAATGGTCCTTGTTTGGAGTATCAGTCTCAGAAAAGACCCCCGGGCCCAGAATTTTTTGATCTGTTGCTCTCCTTGTGGAGCTCCTGCCCCCTCCAGGTTTTCCTATCTTCCCCTTCTTTCATAAGATTCCTTACACTTTGCCCAAAGTTTGGCTATGAGTCTCAGCATCTTCTTCCATACCTTGCTGAGTAAAGTCTTTCAACGGCCATCTGTAGAGGGCTCCTGTCTAGTTACATGTTTTCTCCCTCTTCTGACATCCATCCTCTTTGCCTTTCTGCATGAGGATTGATCATCTTACACAGGATCCTCCTCCTTGTTTAGCTTCCTTAGGTGTACAGATTTTAGTATGTTTGTCCTGTATTATATGTCTAATATCCACTTATAAGTGAGTATATACCGTGTGTCTCTTTCTGCTTCAGGGTAACTCACTCAGGATGATCTTTTCTAGTTCCCACCATTTGCCTACAAATTTCATGATTTCCTTGTTTTTAGTTTCTGAGCAGTATTCCATTGTGTAAATTTACCACAAATGCTGTATCCATTCCTTAGTTGAGGGACATCTGGGTTGTTTCCAGATTCTGGCTATAACAAATAAAGCTGCTACGAACATGGGTGAGCAAATGTCCTTGTTGTATATTTGAGCATGTTTTGGATATATGCCAAGGACAGCTATAGCTAGATCTTAAGGAAATGCTATTCCTAATTTTCTGAGAAGGTGCCAGATTGATTTCCAAAGCAGTTGTACAAGTTTGCATTCCCACCAGCAATGGAGGAGGGTTCTTTCCTCACTCACTTATGAGTGAGTATATGCCATGTGTATCTTTCTGCTTCTGGGTTACTTCACTCAAGATGATCTTATTCTGGTAACAGAATACTGTTGTTGACTGTCAAGGCCATGATGTGCCTGTTGGATGCACAGTTTTGAGGAGATCCTCGAGAATTCACTTTGTATCTATCTATGTTTACGAGACCCAAAGCTTGTTACAGCACAATAGCCAGGCCAGCAAAGTATCACATAGCTAGCAGGTATTGTGAAAGGAACTGAAATTTGGCTACTTATCCTTTTCTGCAATATTATCCACAGGTCCATTCTGCTTCTCCCTCCTTACTACTTGTCTAGCACTGTCTATCTGCACACTTATCAACCATTGACATAGATATTGATAGAATATCTTTGGATTGTTTGCCATTATCAAAATCTATTTCTTAATAATGAGATGTTGTTTTAGTATCCATAGCACCTCAAAGAAGATGGGACTCACTGTAAAAATAAATAAATATAAAAAAAATTAAAAAAAAAATTTCTTCAAGTCTCAGTAAATAGCCAAAGTTAATGGCACAAGCCTTATTTTGTTCTTAGGATATAATAACCTCATTTTCTTTAGGCGTCCTTTGAGGGAAAATGGTATTTGTCCCTGTTGAAATGGAACCTCACAGTGTCTTAGTAATTGCCTGCCTATTTCTTTATAAACAGCTGAAGCAATGCAAATAAATAAGTCATGTTGTGTGGCAGAACATCTAACACAGATGTTAGAAGAAATAATTAAACACTTAAGGGGTTACCGTTTAACATTAATTGACTTCCCTACTGACTGTGGTTGGGCAGAGGAGGGAATATTCTATTCCGGAGCTCATTTCTCTTTAGGATTCATTTTCAAGATATACTTAACAAGAAATTTCACTTCAACTATAATGGGTCACCAAAACAGTATTTCTTAGAAGTAATAAATTTAGTAAGAAAAGAGACTAAACATGTCTACTGTTTGAGAGTTGAGAGTCTGCAGGATCTAACTACAAGGGAGCTCATACTGTGAACTTTGTTTTCTGAATGAGGTGTTTTAAAGATTACCTGCCGGCACTAATCCCCAGGAGCTATCACTTCACCTGATTGGCTCCTGAATTAAGGAGACTATTATGAGATAATCATGCCACCCCTCTGCATGAGAATCTGTTTATCGCCATGTCTAAGCATTCCCTCCTTGTCTATCCTGCAAAGCTTAGGAAGAATATCAATACTTTAAATTAATCTTTCAGATTCTCAAGTGATATAGAAAGACATGAATAGAATGATGCCACTCTATTCTGTGGTATGACAGGGGCAGTAATTGTGATGTCACTTTTCATCTCAGAGACAAAAACTTCCCTGATCACCTGATTGCTCTGCTTGAACCCATTTTTTCCTGCCAGTAATTCTCATCAGACCAACTCATCCAAAGGTCTGGCCTTTAAAGTGCATCCTGGATATTGCTACGGAGGTGCTGGTCCTCGACACGCATTGTTACCATGTCCCATGCCCTGCAAACGCTCTTTTGACCTGGAGCTATACAGCCAGGTGCATCAAAAGCTCTAGAAGAGTTTGACTTTGCTGTTGACTTCACTTAAACTGCTGACAAGAGTGTAAAGATTATTCATAGAAAGATGGCTCAACTGAGACACAGTTTGCTGGAAATATTGCTTGGTTGCTTTATGGATCCTTATGAAAATTTTACTTTCCTCATAAGTAAATGCAAAACCTGTTCCAGTTTTAAAGTTTTCATTATTATTGGATGTGTAGTAACTAATATTCTGGAAACAGAAGCAAAATTCAAGATGACTAAGTTATATGTCTTCCCAAAATATTTTTAGATACTGTACTAATTTAATTTCAGAATAAGCCTCAAAGCCTTGGTGGTATTTTAACATAACATACATATGTGGTGAAATGGTGGGTTGAAAGATTATTTGTTATAAACACAGGGCTTACTGGGTTTATTACCATGCTGTGCAGTAACTCTGATCCATCTAATAAATTAATTTTGAAGCCACATAAGTAATATTTGTTGGGGGACATCATGGTGACACTTCATCACCAGCTTGATGTGATTTAGGATTTCAGGGAGATTTAACTGAGGATGGAACGCATGCCGCACTCTACCACTGCTAGAATCCCAAGTGAAATAAAGAGACAAAAGAGAAGGAAGGCGAAAGACTCAGCTTCACCTCTCCGCTTCCTGACAGGGACACAGTGTGAATGGTTGTCTCATGCATCTGTCGCCATGAGTTCCTTCCATAATAGGCTCTCTCCCTTATTAATTTGTAAGCCACAATAAACGTGTCTTCATCTAATTAGCTTCTGTCAGGCGCTGTCTCACAATGATGATAAAGTGAGTAATGCTCAGGTTTAAGGTATTGAACCATTACTGAATTTTGTTGAAGTTACAGAGAATTAATGAGAAGATATAAACGTGGGGTCATTTCTATATTTTTGTCTACTTTACATCAAAATGAAAGTGGCTTTCCTTTTCATAGAATTGAAAACTAAAGTATATATTGTATACACACACATATATATCAAGTGTGAGCATGTACATATATGTATGAGAATAAAGTACAATTATAAGAAACATTTTTAAGAAACTATAAACATAACAGTTCTTGTTTCTGTAGCTGGTTTTTCCACTCTTTGTTATATGTTTACTTGAGCAACTAACAAGACTTTACTTGGTAACTAGTCACATCAAACTAAGATAGTTGCTTCCTATGAGAAGGAAATTCATTGAATCAGACTTTAAAATTCACCCAAGCAATCCACTTTACATTTTCATAAACTCATCTTTTAAAAATTCCAACATATGTTTATATTTGTGAAAGATAATGTGCATACATGTGCAGGCATCCTCAGCGTCAGCAAAAGGGTATTGATTGCATCCCCTGGAGCTGGAGTTACAAGTGTTTCTAGGAACTGAATTCAGGATCTCCCCAAGAGCTGCAAGTGTTCTCAATCATTACTCCATTTATCTATCTAGTTCCTGTAAACTTATTCTTTACCTAAAAATCTCTAAATCTACATAAGAATATCCACAGAAATTTATTTAAAATAATTGTTTTAACTGAATAAATCATACATAGATATTACATGTCTTCTTTTTAATTGAAACATACTTGTAAAAATTATTTTTTAATATTTTCACACTAATTACACAAACAAATGAATATTGTTGTAATTTTTCCATTCTCTTCAATGCATTTCAGTGGTTTCCAAACTCTGGCTAAAATTAATTTCAGTAGAAATTTAGCCTCATGTAATCTGGTCTTCCTATACTTTTTCAATGTTCTTTCCAGTTCAGACTACAAGTCTGCTTTTCAATATGTTTGATACCCCTTTCTATGGTTTGTGTCACTTCCAGTACTACCTTCCATTATAATAATCACACTTTATGGTAGGATTTTTAAAGGGGTGATTAATTCATGAACATCTTGCCTGCGTACATGAATTATGCTATCATAAGGATGGGTCAGTTTCCATGGGAGTGAGTACTTTAAAAAAGTAGTATGTTCAGCCAAATTTCCAGCTGGTCTCATCCATGCTTTACATCTTCCTAATAACCTTAATAGCATACTGTACATAGTGCACTTTGATTTCTGATTTCTTTCTAAAGGATTTTGTAGGCTAGAGCATATTTGTGTACATATTTATCTTCTCTCTTTAAGAGTTTAGTTGCATAAGAGTAGATTCCCAGTAGCTATGGATACTTGCACAAGATTGGCCCCTCCTACTTTCCACTATGGGGAGAAAAAAAAAAAAAAAACCATGAGGCTAAGTACTGTAAGATGTTTCCAGAGTCAGGGATGTCATTTCCTCTAATGCTATAGCCACTGGGGACTAAAAGAAGGAGTTTAGACTGGAAAGAATTGGGGTAACAGAGTAATGTAAGTATAAAAATAATAATACATTTTATATATCAAACTGTCAAAAGTGAAAAAAGAGTACACTTTGTATAATTTTTCAGTGCTGAACATCAAAGCCAGAGCTTTAATCATGCTTGCTAGACAATCACTGTTCCACCAAAGTACATCTCATCTCTGCTTCTACATTTTCAATCTCTTTTTTGCGTTGTAGATCATAAACAATTTTGTAAAACTGAATGATCAAATAAGTCAATCAATACATAAATTGTCATGTCTTCGTGTCTTGATAACATTTGTTCTCTTAAAGAATATGCTGATTTTCTCCCTCAGTGCCTCACCAATTTCTCATCAAGCCTCAATACTTAGATTGCATAAAGCCTCATTATTTTACTTCTTAAATATGGGCTATTTCTTTCATAGGAAATAAATTACTTCTCTAGTCTGTGCTGAATAATGTAACTACGCTCATTTTATATCTTTTGCAAATATGCAAATGGGCAATTATACTAAAAGGTTCATTTCTTTTATTGATTCCACTTCCTTGTAAAATCTAAGATTTTAGTATTTAGTATTGATTTCATGAATACATTCCATAGCTAAGTGATTTTATAGCACAATAAACAGTATGCTCAACTTCTAAGGGTTGAGTTTGCAGTATCTGAAAATAAATAAATAAAAAAGAATAGATGGCGATACGTGACCATATACCTGTTTACACCAGTTTCCTGGCATGTGTAAGGTTGTATAAGTATAATAATCACCTGTAAGAAAGTCACACCTCTAATTTGTAGCTTCACGCACAGTGAAGAACTAAGAAATTTATAAAAGCCAAAAGTAGATACTATTCAGTCTTACTGAGTCTTCAAAAGTAAAGACAAAACTTGGACAAACTTATAAATCAATATTACAATTATAACAGAATCACACAGGACAAAGGTACAGAGACTAAGAGACTGTGGCATGCTAACGCCTATATGGGATGTCTATATTAAAACCTCTTTTACCAGGACTCTGGAATCGTTGCAGAAACCAGAGGTAGTGGATGACTACAAGGAAATGGAGTTTTCTAGAAAGAGCAAGGAATCTGAACATAGGAACAAACAGTGGTTGTAATGACAAGCACAAAACCTGCGCAATCTCAATGCGATAAGATACCAGCATGGACAGTGGAGGCAGGCATGTAATCTTATCCCTAGAAAAGAAGCTGTTAGCAACTGACAGTTCCTGTGAAAAGTCAGTTTTCTAGAAGATTGGGACCCTTCCTATATGGGTCTGCACCAGGTCCAATGCATATGTATTATAGTTTTCAGTTTATATTTTTATGGGATGTTTCAGTGTAGTATTTTGTGGGTATGTGAACAAGTGGGTCTCTGGTTGATGTATCTTCTCTTGGGCTCTTTTCCTTCTGTTTGTTTGCTTTGTCCATAACATGATAGTCTTTGTTTTATCTTATTATATTTTATTTTTTATGTTTTTTATTATCTCTTAGAAACCTGTTCTTTTCTAATGAGAAACAGAATTGGAGTTGATCTGAGTGGGAGGGAAGGTGGGGGGAACCGGGAAGACTAGAGGGAGGAGAAAACTGTAATCAGGATATATTGTATTAAAAAACAATCAAATTTTAATAAAGGGAAAATGACTTCCTAAAAGTTCTGTTTTTTAGCCATCCTGTGAAGGAACACCTCTTTTATTCTATGTGTCTCTCATCTAGTGACTAATTGACAATGTATAAATCACTTTGGGACCATCCTTTCAAGGCTTTTCCAATTCTTTTTCTTCTTTTTTAAAAAGCATTGTGTTCTTGGGGCTAATAACATCCTGGTAAGGGAGCTCTTCAAAATGTACAATACAAAGACGTAAGAGCAACACAGCTTCACAAGCCATGAAGAGCCTGCTAAAAATGAGGAGAAATATTAATTACCCTTTGAATTATGTTGGTGGTTCAGATTTCAGAATTAGAACATTAGTTATTTCTGGAAAATGTCAGGAGCATGAGTGTAACTTCATATAAAAAAAAACTATCACCTTCTTTTACCTTTAACATATCCTTTCCCAAGGCTTTCTATATCTAAATATTCTAAATAGTTGTGCCTTGTGTTATCTTTCATTGATATGACATTATAAGCGTTTCCTCTATTGTTAAATTCTTTGTGACTGTAATTCTTGGTAACTCTGGAATAATATGTTTAATGTATGTTTATATTAAACTTTATCATTATAAAGGTAATATTTTGCTCTGTAAAATAAATGAATATTTTATTTAGAAAAAAATGTTGCCCTTGTCCTCCTATGGTAATCCAGAGGAAAGTAACATATCAAAGTCTATATGAACAGCACAACTTGGATTGGCAGATTTAAAAAAATATAAAAAGAGGACTAATAATTGGGTGTGTAATAAAATGTGGCTACACTAAGAGATAGGGGAGAGGATAAATATCATCAAAATATATCATACAATATTCTCAAAGAACTAATAAAATGGGGAGAATAAATGGAAGCACCTTGGATGTCCCTCAACTGATGAATGGATAAAGAAACAGTAGCACGAGGGAGGGTGACAAGATGGCGGCACCAGGAGGACACTGCATCTGAGGACAAGGACATTTTCCATACAGTGGCCAAGGGACTGAACTCTGGGCCCTAAAACAACAGTGATCCTGTTTCCCAGGTGAGAAGAAACACCCATGGCATGGGAATCAATCGGGTCCACTCTCATGTCACGCAGCCAGAACCCAGAAGAGATCCCGGGCCGCACAGGCACTAGGTCACCAGACAAGAGCCACATGCCTGCGTGTCCTGATCCCCTTCCTAGGCTGAATGGCAGGCACAAAAACACCAGAGACTATGAGTCCCAGTCAGGAGAAAAACCTACACAGGGAAGGAGGGAAATGGGACTGACCTCGGGTCACCCAGTCTTTCCCAGGAAAAGGTTCTGCAGAATGATGGGCACAGACAACAACGTCTGAACTGGGCTCCAGCCACCAGCACAGAGACCTGCTCTGCACCAACTATACATCACAGACAAAACTGTGAGCCACAGGGCATCAGAGACTGGGTTTCCCTGTTGGGAGAAAACCCCACAGGGAAGGAAGCAAACTGAGACTGACCTAGATCATCCAGTCTATTCCTGCATAGAGGCCAACGTAAAAGCTCAACCAACAAAAGACAGAGCAGTATGGCATCTCCAGAACCCAGTTGTCCAGGGGCAAGTAGCCCTGGATACCCCAGCATAATTGAAGTTCAAGAAGATGAGCTAACATCTATGCTTATGAAGAGGATAATAGAAGAAACAAATAAAATGTGTAAAGAACTATAGGAAGATAAACACAAACAGATTATGGCCATCCATAAAGAAATACAGGAATTTGCAGCCAAACAGTTTGTGGCCTTCAAAGAGAAAATACTTAAACCACTAAAAGAAAAAAAAGAAACAGAGGAATGTTCAAACAAACAGCTGAAGGAATTGAAGGAAAATACAGTCAGACAGATGAAGGAAATCAACAAAATGGCTCAAGATATGAAGATAAAATTGGAAAAATTAAAGAAAACACAAATGGAGGTAATTGTGGAGAGAAAGAACTTAGAAAGAAAACAAGAACTACAGATGTAAGCATAACCAATAGACTACAAGAGATGGAAGAAAGAATCTCAGGTGTGGAAGATACAATGGAAGAAATCAATGTATCTGTCAAAAAAAATAATAAATCTAAAAAATTCTTGACAGACACAGTCCAAGAAATTCAAGACAACGTGAAAATACAAAACCTAAGAATAATAGAAATAGAGGAAAAAGAAGATTCCCTCCTCCAAGGCCCAGAACATATTTTCAACAAAATCATAGAAGAAAAATTCCCCAACATAAAGGAGAGGCCTATAAGAATATAAGAGGCCTAAAGAACCAATAAATTAGACCAGAAAACAAAATCCTCCCACCACATAATAATCAAAACAGTAAGTATACAGAACAAAGAAAAAAATACTAAAAGCTTCAAGGGGAAAAGGCCAAGTAACATATAATGACAAACCCATCAGAATCACACCTGACTTCTCAACAGAGACTATGAAAGGCAGAAGGGCCTGGACAGATTTCATGAAGACCCTAAGAAACACAGATGTCAGCCCAAGCTACTATACCCAGCAAAACTTATAGTCCTCATAGATGGAGAAAACAAGATTTTCAACGACAAAAACAAATTTCAACAATAACTACACACAAATCCCGTATTACAGAAGATACTAGAAGGAAAAGTACAACCCAAGAAAACTAACTACTTTCAAGAAAACACAGGAAATAATTAACCCCACTACAGTAAAACAAAAAGTAAGCAGGCACACAAACACACTACCACAGCCAACATCAAAATCAAAGGATCTAACAGCCAACTAGTCATTAATCTCTCTCAACATCAGTGGACTCAACTCTCCAATAAAAACATACAGACTGACAGAATGGATACATAAACAAAACCCAGCAATCTGTTGCATACAAGAAACACACCTAAGTCACAAAGATAGACATTACCTGAGGGTAAAGGGCTGGAAGACAGTTTTCCAAGCATATGGACCCAAGAAGCAAGTGGGAGTAGCCATTCTAATATCTGATAAAATAGACTTTCAACCAAAATTAATCAAAAGAGATGGGGAAGGACACTTTATACTCATCGAGGGAAAATTCCACCAGGAAGACATCACAATCCTGAACATCTATGCCCCAAATACAAGGGTACCCACATTTGTAAAAGAAACACTAAAAAACTTAAACCATATATAGATCCCCACTCACTAATAGTGGGAGACTTCAACACCCCACTCTCAACAAAATACAGGTCAACAAAACAGAAATTAAACAAAGAAACATGTCTCTAACAGAGGTCATAAATCAATTGGACCTAACAGACATTTACAGAACCTTACACCCAAACACAAAAGAATTTACCTTCTTCTCAGCACCTCATGGAACCTTCTCCAAAATAGACCATATAGTTGGTCACAAAGCAAGCCTCAACAGGTACAAGAAGATTGAAATAATCCCTTCTATACTATCTGATCACCATGGGCTAAAGCTGCACTTCAACAACAACAGAAATAGCAAAAAGCCTACACACACATGGAAACTGCACAACTTGCTACTAAATGACAGTTGGGCCTGGGAAGAAATAAAGAAAGAAATTAAAGTCTTCCTAGAATTCAATGAAAATAAAGACACAACATATCAAAACATATGGAGTACAATGAAAGCAGTGCTAAGAGGAAAGTTCATAGCACTAAGTGCCTTCAAGAATAAATTAGATAGGGGAGTCCTCCTCTCCTTCCTTCTGACCTTAGTCTATCAGATCACATCATGAGTGGCTGCATTGTCATCTTCTGTGGCCTGGTAAGGCATGCTGGGGCATGCATGAAGAAGGGGGAGGAAGGGTGGGGCTGGGAGGAGAGGAGGAAGGGGCTTATGGGGGGATACAAAGTGAATAAAGTGTAATTAATAAAATAAAATTAAATTTAAAAGAAAGAAGAAATTCAAGATAGCTCATTCAAGCAACTTAATGGCTCACTTAAAGACCTTAGGAAAAAAAAAAAAAAGTAACAGACACACCAAAGAGGAGCAGACAGCTGGAAATAATCAAACTCAGGTCTGAAATCAATCAATTAGAAACAAATAAAACAATTCAAAGAATCAATGAAACCAAGAGCTGATTCTTTGAGAAAATAAACAAGATAGACAAAACCTTAGCCAAGCTAACTAAAAGGCAAAGAGACACCATCCAAATCAACAAAATCAGAAATGAAAAGGGGGACATAACTACAGACATTGAGGAAATCCAAACAATCATTAGGACTCACTTCAAAAGTCGATATGCTACAAAATCTGAAAATATAAGTGAAATGGACAATTTTCTTGACCCAATCAACTTACCAAAGCTGAATCAGGACCAGGTAAATCAAATAAATAGTCCTATATCCCCCAAGGGAATAGAAGCAGTCATCAAAAGTCTCCCATCCAAAATAAGCCCAGGACCAGATGGTTTCAGGTCAGAATTCTACCAGACCTTCAAAGAGGAACTAACTCTAGTCCTCTTCAAACTATTCCACAAAATAGAAACAGAAGAAACACTATCAAACTCATTCTATGAAGCCACAGTCGCCTTGGTACCTAAACCTCACAAAGACCCAACAAAGAAAGAGAATTTCAGGCCAATCTCCCTTATGAACATTGATGCAAAAATACTCAACAAAATACTTGCAAACTGAATACAAGAACACATCAAAGATATCATCCACTATGACCAAGTAGGCTTCATCCCAGGCATGCAAGGTTGGGTCAATATATGGAAATCCATCAATATGATCCACCATAAAAAACAAACTGAAAGAAAAAAAACACATGATAATCTCCTTAGATGCTGCAAAAGCATTTGACAAAATCCAACATCCATTCATGTTTAAAGTCTTGGAGAGATCAGGGATACAAGGCACATATCTAAACATAGTAAAGGCAATATACAGCAAGCCTATAGCCAACATCAAACAAACCAGAGAGAAACTTAAAGCAATCCCACTGAAATCAGGGACAAGGCAAGGCTTCCCACTCTCTCCATATCTCTTCAACATAGTTCTGGAAGTCTTTGCTAGAGCAATAAGACAGTTGAAGGAGATCAAGGGAATACAAATTGGAAAGGAAGAAGTCAAACTATCACTATTTGCAGATGATATGATAGTATACGTGAATGACCCCAAAAATTCTACCAGGGAACTCCTACAGCTGATAAACACCTTCAGCAAAGTGGCCAGATACAAAATTAACACAAAAAAAATCAGTACCCTTCCTGTATACAAAAGACAAAAGCGTTGAGAAAGAAATTAGGGAAACAACACCCTTCACAACAGCCACAAATGACATAAGCTACGTTGGTGTTACCCTAACCAAACAAATCAAAGACTTGTATGAAAAAAATTTCAAGTTTCTGAAGAAAGAGTTAGAAGATATCAGAAGATGGAAAGATCTCCCATGCTCATGGCTTGGCAGGATTAACATAGTAAAAATGGCCATCTTACCAAAAGCAATCTACAGTTTCAATGCAATTCCCATCAAAATACCAACACAATTCATTACAGACCTGGAAAGAAAAATTCTCAACTTCATATGGAAAAAAAAATCCAGAATTGCTAAAACAATCCTCTACAATAAAAGATCTTCTGGAGGTATCTCCATCCCTGATCTTAAGCTGTACTATAGAGCAACAGTAATAAAAACTACATGGTACTGGCATAGAAACAGAATGGTAGATCAATGGAACCGAATAGAAAACCCAGAAATAAACCCACACATTTATGGACACCTGATCTTCGACAAAGATGCCAAAACCATACAATGGAAGAAAGATAGCATCTTCAACAAATAGTGCTGGTCTAACGGAATGTCTACATGTACAAAAATGCAAATAGATCCATATTTATCATCCTGCACAAAACTAAAGTCCAAGTGGATCAAAGACCTCAACATAAAACCAGATACTCTAAAGCAGTTAGAAGAAAAAGTGGGGAAGAGCCTGGGACTCATTGGCACAGGAGACAACTTCCTGAACAGAACACCAACAGCAAAGGCTCTAAGAGCAACAATCAATAAATGGGACCTCATAAAACTGAAAAGCTTCCGTAAAGCAAAAGATGATGGCCTCAGAACAAAACGACAATCTGCAGAATGGGAAAGGATCTTCATCAACTCTTTATCTGACAGAGGGCTGATATCCAGAATATATAAAGAACTAAAGAAGATAAAAAACAATAAATCAAGTAATCCAATTAAAAAATGGGGTACAAAGCTAAACAGAGAATTCTCAGCAGAGGAATATAGAATGGCAGAGAAAGATGTTCAACATCCTTAGCCATAAAAGAGATGCAAATCAAAACAACCCTGAGATTTCACCTTACACCCATCAAAATGGCTAAAATAAAAAACTCAAATGACAATACATGCTGGAGAGGTTGTGGAGAAAGGGGAACCCTCCTTCATTGCTGGTGAGAATGTAAACTGGTACAACCACTTTGGAAGTCAATCTGGTGCTTTCTTGGACAATTAGGAAGAGTGCTTCCTCAAGACACAGCTATACCACTCCTGGGCATATACCCAAAATTTGCTCAAATACATAACAAGGACATTTGCTCAACCATGTTTGTGGCAGCTTTATTTGTAATAGCGAGAACCTGGAAACAACCCAGGTGTCCATCAACAGAGCAATAGATACAGAAATTGTGGTATTTTTATACAATGGAATACTACTCAGCAATCAAAAACAAGGAAATCATGAAATTTGCAGACAAATGGTGGGATTTAGAAAAGATCATTCTGAGTGAGGTATCCCAGAAGGAGAAAGACACATATGATATATATTCACTTGTATAAACCTGTAAGATAGGATTAACATACTAAATTCTGTATACCTAAAGAAGATAAACAAGAAATAGGACCCGGGGTAAGATGATCAATCCTCACTTAGAAAGACAAATGGGATGTGCATTGGACATAGGAGAAAACAAGTAACAGGACAGGAGCCTACCACAGAGGGCCTCTGAAAGCCTCTACCTAGCAGTGTATCAAAGCAGATACTGAGACTCATAACCAAACCTTCGGCAGAGTGGAGGGAATTATATGAAAGAAGGGGGAGTTAGTATGACATAGAAAGGATAGGAGCTCCACAACGACCATGTATGGTCCTTGGGCACAGGGGTCTTTGCTGAGATTCACACTCCACCAAGGACCATGTATGGATATAATCGGGAGAACCTCTGCTTGGATGTAGCCCGTGGTAGTTCAGTAACAATTGGTTTCCCATAGTAATGGGAACAGGGACTATTTCTGACAGGAACTCAATGGCAGGCTCTTTGACCTCCCCACCCCTCAAGGGAGGAGCGGTCCTGCTAGCCCACAGAGGAGGACTTTACAGCCAGTCCTGAAAATACCTGATAAAACAGGGTCAGATGAAAGGGAAGGAAGTCCCCCCAATCAGTGGACTTGAAAAGGGGCAGGGAGGAGATGAGGGAGGGAGGGTGATATTGGGAGGGAATTTGGGAGTGGGATACAGCTGGGATACAGAGTTAAAATGTAACTAATAATAAAAATAAAATAAAATAAAATAAAATAAGTCAATTCACCACAAGGGAAATCATGCCTGGTGTTGGAAACCTAATGACTTACAGGAATAGTGAAGTCATGGATCTTGGAGGAGAACCTAAAACTACCACTTTACTACAGCACCATAATTCCAGCTGCATTCTAAATAATTCTCTGTCCACCCACAGATTAGTAAATGCCTAACCTCTCATTTAAGAAATATCTCACTGCGACAGATACAGATCATTAACCTTCACAAATAACCTATCAAAGTGAAGCCAGCACATGACCATGAGGTTCTCAGCCAGCACTCACACATCTCCACCACCTAAGGCTCAGGTAGAAGAGAAGGCAAAAAGATTGTAAGAGCCCGAGGAAAAGAGAGTTTGCAGTGAGATTGTTTCTCCTAGGAAATTCAGAGATCTACAAAACAAAGTCTCATCAACATGGTTTTCTAAACAAGAACTGAAAACAAGAACAATACCAATAGACCTGCTAACATGGAAGGAGGACATCTCATGGGCCCTCAAATATATATGATGAACCTCAGGCAACTAAGGAATTTGGAAAGTGGGAGAAATAATCTTTCCTAGAAAAAAAAAGCTCTCTAATCGGTTATCTAATACTAAGTGGTGGGTTTTGATAGCAAATGCATACATTATATATAACAAGCAGGTTGTGTGTTTGTGTGTTGCAACAACTAAAGAAATAGAGGCCACAAATTTGAGAGAAGTGTGTATACAGAGGAAGGGTTGTAATAAGGAAAGAGAAGGAAGCTATGATATAATTTCATTTTAATTTCCAAACCAAAAAAAGTATTTAAGTCCATTATATAAATCCTTACAGGCAATTTTAATTCTACCACCTGTAACATCCATCTAACATAAGTAATCCATGCATGATATATGTATAAAATTAGAATTATCACTACATACTACTGTAGGGAAAAATTAAAAATGAAATCAAGTACTTCATAGCATTAACAGATAACTTTGCTTCTTCTAAATCTTGTCCCAAAAAGTCACATTTTTTTAGGGCATTTTACCTACTCAGTCTTCCTCCTCAATAGCTTTTCAAATCCTTTAAGCTGAGAATGTCCATTTTAACCAACTAAAGAAAACAGCATAAAAGCTGATCTAGTAACAAACAGGGTTAGAAGTACAGTTTTTCTCCTGTCCTAACAGACTTTCCAATACACATTTTTCTTTTGCCAACAAAAATAAACCTAATATTATGATTTACCTGTCTTTGATAATGTCCTTGTTTCAATAGCCACTGATCAGTTGACAAGGAAGGCAGCAATGCAAGACCACTGTGCGGATATAGACTGGAAGAACAGTAGGTTATACCTGGGGTGACAAACTGCTATGAAATAGAACAATGCTTTAAGATGTTAAAACACTTTCTATTTTCTTTGTTTTCCTTGACAGCTTACCCACTGAGATACACAAATGCTCTTCCCAGGCCACTGTCTTATCTAGATGTCCCTTGGGTATTTTTCAGGTTTAGAAAGGGCAATGTCAGAGATCCAAGATGGTGGGGACCAGTGCACACAGTTTTTGAGAGGCAGAGGAGCTGAAGAGCCGGAGTTGGTGAGTGGAGGGACAACTAAAGCCAGGGAAATGACAGTGAGGCTTTCTGAACAAGAGGGAACATCAAATGAATTGAGACCTTTAGTCTCAGGTCAGAAATCTCAGGACTTCTTTGGGAAAGGAAAGAAATGATCGTGTGATCCCCTGCACTCCCCTCTTTCAGGTCTCCCTCCTCCTTGCACAGCTGCCTCACAGAGATTCTCAGCTCAGAACTCACTACCTGGGGACTGCAACAGCAGAGGCAGGGCTCCTAGCTCCTCAGCAGCAGCAGCCAGCTGTACCTTCCTTTCGAGTCCCAGATCCGAGGTACCATCTTCCTTGGGTCTCACGTCTGCCAGCAGCTATAAGACTCCACAGGGCCTCTCAGCCAGTGTCTGTAAGGCCTGCCCAAGCCCTCAATGACAGATAGTGCGCTATACAGCCACCAAAATCCAGCAGACCCGCCAAACAAATGAGAGGCACCAGGTGCCAGGCCACCCAGGTCTGTGAAACCCTGTTGTGGGCCCTCAGGACTTCTCAGAAGGCATCTGGACCAGCATCCCAGTCTGTGCCTGCAATTGGACTCCCTAATGTGGTGGCTCTAGTACCCCTGAGCTGGTGGAAATCATCAGTCCTCCTGCAAAAGGCTCAGCAGGTCCAAACCATAGAGTAGAGAGCCCAGATACCCCGACCCTTTCCTATGTGACCTGCTTGAGAGTGAGTGTGCCCTCAAGAGCCTGCAAAGCCCCAGATCCAGGGTCCTCCTAAAATATCAGCCAGATATCAGACCCCTCCCACCCACACACCCACTGTGGGAAACAGAGGGGCCCTTGAGACATCAAAGCCCATGCTCTGTGGGTCCAACAGTGGAGTTGAGGCAAATAATGCCTGGATATCAGACAGAATCAAATACCAGTAGCCTGTAAGCCACTGGGGTATTCAGGGAAATTGCATGAGGAAATTGTGCTGCAATTATCACCAGTGCCTGCTACATCTAGAGCGCATACACAAGTAACCCCTTAGATGCCTGCAAGGCAGAGCCCCTCCTACACACTCAAGGGTTCTACATTCCATATCACTCTTTCTCTCAAGGCACACTTCCATGCACACGCTCGCCTGCATTTGTCTTTCTGTGCCGACGCATTTGTCTTTCTGTGTGTTTTCCCCCTACAGGTACAGCTGAAACAACAATAGACACGCTGAACCCACTGGAAGTCTCTCATCTTCCTGAAGAACTCTCCCAACACCAGAGAAAGATGGTACCAGTCTGAATTACAGAATCCAGGAACAAACAGTGAAGGTTACAGATAAGAAAATGGCCAGGGGTCGATGAAAGAACACATCCAACATTAATCAGGACATCATGGCTTCACCAGCAACCTCCAAAATTAATGGATACTTCAATTCATTGGAAACACAGGAAAATGACTTTAAAGCTATGCTTATCCAGTTACTTGAAACACATAAGGGAAAAACAAACAAATCTCTCAGAGAAATAGCCATACAATACAGACAATGAAGGAGTAAACAAATCTCTCAAAAAATTATCTACCCAAGTGGAGGCAAAGAAAAAGGAAATAAACTTCTCAAAGAAACACAGGCAAATACAGCTAAACAAATAGAGGAACAAGAAGAAATACAATTGGTGGCATATAGAGAAGAAACAAACAAAAAAATAGAGACCATCATAGAGACAGGAATCCACATTCAAACAGATGAAGAAAATGCTGTAAGGCATAAAAACACAATGAGAATCAATAAAGAAAACACAAATTGAGAAAACCCTGGAGTTCGAGAACCTAGAGAAAAGATCAGGAACCACAAAGGTAAGCATCACCAATAGAATACAAGAGTTGGAAGAGAGAATCTATGGAGCTGAAGATATACTCGCAGAAATTGATCTTCTCTCAAAGAAAAAGTAAAATCGGAAAAGTATTAAACACAAAACATCCAAGAAATCAAGGACGCCATGAAAAGACAAAATCTAAGAATAATAGGAATTGATGAAAAAGAAGATTCCAGGCTCCATGGTTCAGAAAATATTTTCAAGAAAATCATAGAAAAAAATTTTCCCAACCTAAAGAAAAAGATGACCATAAACATAAAAGAGGCTTACACAACATCAAATAGACTAGACCAGAAAAGAAACACATCATGTCATATCATAGTCAAAACACTAAATCTACAGAACAAAGAAAAGATATTAAAAGCAGCAAGGGAAAAAAGACCAAGTAACATATAAAGGTACACCTATCATAATCACACAGGACTTTTCATCAGAAACTATGAAAGTTAGAAGGGCCTGGGTAGATGTCATGCAGACTTTAAGAGACCACAGATGTCAACCCAGACTACTATACCCTGCAAAGCTCTCAGTCAACATGGGTGGAGAAAACAAAACATTCCATGACAAAACTAAATTTAAGCAAACTCTACACAGCAAACCAGCCCTACAGAAGATCCTAGAAGGAAAACTCCAATCCAATGAAAACAACTAAACCCAAGAAAACATAGGATACAGATAATATCCCAACAAAAATTAAAAGAAAACAAGCAATGAATCACAGTAAAACAACCAACTCCACAACAAAAGGAACAAATGTTCATTGGTTACTACTATCTATCAGCATCAATGGACTCAACTCTCCAATAAAGAGACACAGATTAACAGATTTGGTGCAGAAACAGGATCCAAAATTCTTCTGCATCCAAGAACCACACCTATGCAACAAAGGTAAATACAAAGGTAAATACAACCTCAGAATAAAGGGCTGGAAAAAGGTTTTCCATGCAAATGGACCCAGAAAACAAGCTGGGGTAGCTATCCTAATATCTAATAAAATAGACTTTCAACCAAAATTAATCAAAAAAGATGCAGAGGGACACTACATAAATCCACGAAGAGGACATCACAATTCTGAACATCTATGCCCCAAATACAAGAGTGCCTACATTCATTAATGAAACATTATTAAAACTCAAATCACACATCGATCCCAACACCTTAATAGTGGAAGACTTCAATACCCCACTTTCACAAAGGGACAAATCATCTAAACAGAAGCCTA
The DNA here is from genome assembly GCA_010120015.1 of Rhombomys opimus. Taxonomy (NCBI): domain Eukaryota; kingdom Metazoa; phylum Chordata; class Mammalia; order Rodentia; family Muridae; genus Rhombomys; species Rhombomys opimus. The sequence continues at coordinate 862,703 of REGO01000563.1, forward strand.
ATAAGGAAATAAAGGCAATTACAGAAGTCCTAAATCAAATGGACCTAACAGATGTCTACAGAACTTTCCACCCAAACTCACAAGAGTATACCTTCTTTTCAGCACCTCATGGAACCTTCTCCAAAATAGACCATGTAGTTGGTGACAAGGCAAGGCTGAACAGATACAAGAAGATTGAAATAATCCCCTGTATTCAATCTGACCACCATGGACGAAAGCTGGACCTCAACAACAATAGAAATAGCAAAAAGCTTACACGCACATGGAAACTTAACAGCTTACTTCCCAATGATAGCTGGGTTAAGGAAGAAATAAAGAAAGAAATTAAAGACTTCCTAAAATTCAATGAAAATGAAGGTACAACATACAATAATTTATGGGACACAATGTAAGTAGTCCTCAGAGGAAAATTCATAGCACTGAGTACCTTCAAGAAGAAATTTGTAACATCTCATATGAGCAACTTAATGGCACAACTGAAAGCCCTAGAAAAAAAAAGAAGCAAATACACCCAAGAGGAACAGACGGCTGGAAATAATCAAAATCAGGGCATAAATCAATCAACTAGAAACAAATAAAACTATTCAAAGAATCAAAGAAACCAACAGCTTGTTGTTTGAGAATATCAACAAGATAGACAAAAATTTAACCAAACTAACTAAAAGGCAGAAAGAAATTATCCAAATCAACAAAATGAGATGAAAAGGGGGTCATAACAACAGACACTGAGGAAATTCAAACAATCATTAAGCCTTACTACAAAAGTCTCTATGCCACAAAATTTGAAAATCTAAAAGAAATAAACAATTTTCTTGATAGAGTCCATCTACCAAAATTAAGTCAAGATCAGATAGAAAGACTGAATAGTCCTATATTGCCCCAGGAAATAGAAGCAGTCATCAACAGTCTCCCTTCCAAAAAAAGCCCTGAACCAGATGGTTTCAACACACAATTCTATCAGACCTTCAAAGAAGTGCTAACTCCAAATATCTTCAAACTATTCTACAAAAATAGAAACAGAATGAACTTTACCAAATTCATCCTTATGAAGCCAGAGTCACCTTGATACCTAAACCTCACAAAGACCCAACAGAAAAACAGAACTTCAGACCTATCTCTCTTATGAACATTGATGCAAAAATACTCAGTAAAATACTTGCAAACTGAATCCAAGAGCACACCAAAGATATCATCCACCATGACCAAGTAGGCTTCATCCCAGGCATGCAAGGGTGGTTCAATATACGGAAATCCATCAATGTAATCCACCACATAAACAAACTGAAGGAGAAAAACCACATGATCATCGCCTTAGATGCAGAAAAAGCATTTGACAAAGTCCAAAACCCATTCATGCTTAAAGTCTTGGAGAGATCAGAGATACAAGGCACATATCTAAACATAGTAAAGGCAATATACAACAAGCTCAATGGAGAGAAACTTAAATCAAACCCTTTGAAATCAGAGACAAGGCAAGGCTGCCCATTCTCTCCATATCTCTTCAAGATAGTACTAGAAGTTCTAGATAAAGCAATAAGACAACTAAAGGAAATGAAGGGGATACAAATCAGAAAGGAAGAGGTCAAAGTGTCACTATTCGCAGATGATATGATAGTATACCTGAGTGACCCCAAAATCTCAACCAGAGAATGCCTTCAGCTGAGAAACACCTTCAGCAAAGTGGCAGGATACAAAATTAACTCAAAAATATCAGAAGCCCTCTTGTATTCCCAAGACAAAAGGGTCGAGAAGGAAATCAGGGAAACAACACCCTTCACAATAGCCACCAATAACATAAAGTACCTTGGGGTGGCTCTAACCAAGCAGGTGAAAGACCTGTTTGAGAAAAACTTCAAGTCTCTGAAGAAAGAAATTGAAGAAGATATCAGAAGATGGAAAGATCTCCCATGCTCATGAATCAGTAGGATTAACATAGTGAAAATGGCCATTCTGCCAAAAGCAATCTACAGATTCAATGCAATTCCCATCAAAATACCAACACAATTCTTTACAGACATTGAAAGAAAAATTCTCAGCTTCATATGGAGAAACAAGAAACCCAGAATTTCCAAAACTATCCTCAATAACAACAGATCATCTGGAAGTATCACAATCCCTGACCTCAAGCTGTACTACAGAGCAATAGTAATAAAAACTGCATGGCATTGGCATAGAAACAGAAAGGAGGATCAATGAAACCAAATAGAAGACCCAGAAATAAACCCACACACCTATGAATACTTGATTTTTGACAAAGAACCCAAAACCATTCAATGGAAAAAAGACAGCATCTTCAACAAATGGCATTGGTCAAACTGGATGTCTACACGCAGAAAAATGAAAGTAGAACCATATTTATCACCCTGCACAAAACTAAAGTCCAAGTGGATCAAAGACCTCAACATAAAACCAGGTACACTAAATCACTTAGAAGAAAACTTGGGGAAGAGCCTAGAACTCATTGGTGAACAAAACACCAACAGCACAGGCTCTAAGATCAATATTCAACAAATGAGACCTCATGAAACTAAATGCTTCTGTAAAGCAAAAGACACTGTCATCAGAACAAAACGACAGCCTATAGACTGGGAAAAGATCTTCACCAACCGTATATCTGACAGAGGGCTGATATCCAGAATATATAAAGAACTAAAGAAGTTAAAAAGCAATAAATCAAGTAATCCAATTAAAAAATGGGGTACAAAGCTAAACAGAGAATTCTCAGCAGAGAAAGATTCAACATCCTTAGCCATCAAAGAGATGCAAATCAAAACAACCCTGAGATTTCACCTTACACCCATCAGAATGCAAAGATCAAATACTCAAGTGACAACACATGCTGGAAAGGTTGTGAAGAAAGAGGAACCCTCCTCCATTGCTGGTAGGAATGTAAACTTGTACAACCACTATGGAAATCAATCTGGTGTTTTCTCAGACAATTAGGAATAGCGTTTCCTCAAAATCCAGCTATACCACTCCTAGGCATATATCCAAAAGATGCCCAAGTACACAACAAGGACATTTGCTCAACCATGTTCACAGCAGCTTTATTCATAATAGCCATAACCTGGAAACAGCATAGATGTCCATCAACGGAGGAATGAATACAGAAATTATGGTACATTTACACAATGGAATACTACTCAGCAATTAAAAACAAGGAAATCATGAAATTTGCAGGCAAATGGTGGAATCTAGAAAAGATCATCCTGAGTGAGGTATCCCAGGGAAAGAGACACACGTTATATACTCACTTATAAGTGGGTACTAGACTTATAAGATAGGATAAACATACTGAAATCTGTACACCTAAAGAAGATAAACAAGAAAGAGGAACAGGAGTAAGATGATCAATCCTCACTTAGAAAGACAAATGGAATGGACATTGGATGTAGGAGAAAACAAGTAACAGAACAGGAGCCTACCCTGAGGGCCTCTGAAAGCCTCTACCTAGCAGTGTATCAAAGCAGATACTAAGACTCATAACCAAACCTTCAGCAGACTAAAGGAAATCATATGAAAAAGGGGGAGTTAGCATGACCTGGAGAGGACAGGAGCTCCACAAGGACCAAGTATATCTGGGCACAGGGGTGTTTTATGAGACTGTATCTTCAACCAAGGACCATGTATGGATATAACCTAGAACCCCTGCTCGTATGTAGCCCATGGTAACTCAGTATCCACGTGGGTTTCCCTAGTAAGGTGAGGAGGGACTATTTCTGACATGAACTCAATGGCTGGCTCTTTGACCTCCCTCCCCCCCAACCAAAGGAGGAGCAGCCCTGCTGGCCACAGAAGAGGACTTTGCAGCCAGGTCTGAAAATTCCTGATAAGTTAGGGTCAGATGAAAGGGGAGGAGGTCCTCCCCTATCAGTGGACTTGGAAAGGGGCAAGGAGGAGATGAGTGTGGGAGGATGGGATTGGGAGGGAAAGAGGGAGCGGGATAGAGCAGGGATACAAATTTGACAAACTGTAGCTAATATTAAAAAAAAATAAAAATTAAAAAACAACAACAAAAAAGTGTTTGCTGTCCAATCATGAAACCACAGGGAACAGGGTTCAATTCCCAGTAGTTCTTCTTCAGTTTAGAATTGTTGCTAATTATTTTTTATACAAATCTGTTCTTGCTATAATTCTCTCTTCGTAGATTCATTAAAATAGTGTCCAACATGTATCATTTCATAGCTGGGGCATCTTTTATAATAGGATTTCTCATTTTATTGTCATATTTAATTCTTGTCCTTTTGTTTTTTCTTACACAAATTGGCAATTTAACAATTTTGACATTTTTTCTGATTTCAACTCACTCTAAGCAATTTTTCTGATACTTTTATATACTGCATTTTATTTCTGCTTTAATTTTATACTTTTTGTACAGGATCTCCCTGTAGACCTACCTTAGATGGATATCACAGTGTAGTCCATATTTATCCCTAAATCCAGTCTTGATGTTTAAAATAAAACATTGAAACCACTGAAAGTTTCAGAGCATAAGACACTGCAGAATGGTCAGCCCTAAATAGAACCTCCATAACTTTTTCTTTTGCTTTCAAGTGTCAGGAATCATTACAGAAGGAGAGGCTCTAAGACTATAAGAACCAGAGGGAACTGATGACTACAAGAAAATATTATCTTCTGAACACCATAGGACAGCTGGACACACAAACTCACTGCAGTTGGTATACTATCTATATGACCTGTTCAGTCCCAAACCAGAAAAAAATCATAGCAGTGACAGAGGAGTTAGGCATACAATCGCCTCCCATGCCTCGTGGCCATTAGCAATTATTAGTTGCTGGAAGACAAAAAGACGGTTCTACCTAGGAGTATACCCACTGGTAAGTCAACCATTGGCTAGTGGGAGAGCACAAATGCAAGAATATTGGGATGGAACAAATCAGTTCTTAAGGGTTAAAAATAAAAAGGGCAAGCAGGGGATACAAAGTTGTATGTACAGCAAGGAGTTTATTAGCGTATTTTTTAAAAACTCTTTTATAAAAAGCAACCAAGCATACAACCTTATAACCGCAGCAAAATCAAAACCAAAGGATCTAACAACCAACTGGTCATTAATCTCTCTCAACATCAGTGGACTCAACTCTTCAATAAAAACACACAGACTAACAGAATGGATGCATAAACAAAACCCAGCAATCTGTTGCATACAAGAAACACACCTAAGTCACAAAGATGGACATTACCTGAGGGTAAAAGGCTGGAAGACAGTTTTCCAAGCAAATGGACCCAAGAAGCAAGTGGGAGTAGCCATTCTAATATCTGATAAAATAGACTTTCAACCAAAATTAATCAAAAGAGATGGGGAAGGACACTTCATACTTATCTAGGGAAAATTCCACCAGGAAGACATCACAATCCTGAACATCTATGCCCCAAATACAAGGGCACCCACATTTGTGAAAGAAACATTGATAAAACTTAAACCACACATAGATTCCCCACACATTAATAGTGGGAGACTTCAACACCCCACTCTCAACAAAGGACAGGTCAGCAAAACAGAAATTAAACAAAGAAACAATGTCTCTGACAGAGTCATGAATCAAATGGATCTAACAGATATTTACAGAAACCCAAACACAACAGAATTTACCTTCTTCTCAGCACCTCATGGAACCTTCCCCACATAGACCACATAGTTGGTCACAAAGCGAGCCTCAACAGATACAAGAGATTGAAATAATCCTTTGTATCCTGTCTGATCACCATGGAATAAAGCTGGACCTCAACAACAACAGAAATAGCAAAAAGCCTACACACACATGGAAACTGAACAACTTGCTACTAAATGACAGCTGGGTCAGGGAAAAAATAAAGAAAGAAATTAAAGTCTTCCTAGAACTCAATGAAAATAAAGACACAACACACCCAAACTTGTGGGACACAATGAAGGCAGTGCTAAGAGGAAAGTTCATAGCACTAAGTGTCTTCAAGAAGAAATTCAAGACATCTCATTCAAGCAACTTAATGGCTCACTTAAAAACCCTAGAAAAAGAAGAAGCAGACACACCAAAGAAGAGTAGACAGCTGGAATTAATCAAACTCAGGGCTGAAATCAATCAATTAGAAACAAATAAAACAATTCAAAGAATCAATGAAACCAAGAGCTGGTTCTTTGAAAAAAAATCAACAAGATAGACAAGCCCTAAGCCAAGCTAACTAAAAGGCAGAGAGACACCATCCAAATCAACAAAATCAGAAATGAAAAGGGGGACATAACTACAGACACTGAGGAAATCCAAACAATCATTAGGACTCACTTCAAAAGTCTATATGCTACAAAATTTGAAAATCTAAATGAAATGGACAATTTTCTTGACCCAATCGACTTACCAAAGCTGAATCAGGACCAGATAAATCAATTAAATAGTCCTATATCCCCCAAGGAAATAGAAGCAGTCATCGAAAGTCTCCCATCCAAAAACAGCCCAGGACCAGATGGTTTCAGGGCAGAATTCTACCAGACCTTCAAAGAAGAGCTAACTCCAGTTCTCTTCAAACTCTTCCACAAAATAGAAACAGAAGGAACACTACCAAACTCATTCTATGAAGCCACAGTCACCTTGGTACCTAAACCTCACAAAGACCCAACAAAGAAAGAAAATTTCAGGCCAATCTCCCTCAGGAACATTGATGCAAAAATACTCAACAAAATACTTGCAAACCAAATACAAGAACACATCAAAGATATCATGCACTATGACCGAGTAGGCTTCATCCCAGGCATGCAAGATTGGGTCAATATATGGAAATCCATCAATGTGATCCACCATATTAACAAACTAAAAGAAAAAAAAATACATGATAATCTCCCTAGATTCGGAAAAAGCATTTGACAAAATCTAACATCCATTCATATTTAAAGTCTTGGAGAGATCAGGGATACAAAGCACATATCTAAACATAGTAAAGGTGCTATACAGCAAGCCTATAGCCAACATCAAACTGAACGGAGAGAAACTTAAAGCAATCCCACTGAAATCAGAGACAAGGCAAGGCTGCCCACTCTCTCCATATCTCTTCGACATAGTTCTGGAAGTCCTTGCTAGAGCAATAAGACAGTTGAAGGAGATCAAGGGGATACAAATTGGAAAGGAAGAAGTCAAAACTCTTTTATTTAAAATTTTTATAATTTTTTCTTCCTACTCTGTCTCAATCCCTTCCAACGCTCCAACACCAGGTAGGGGAGAGAAAGGGTTAGTCGCAGACAGGGCACAGTTATCCTAGCTGCTTCCTGCTGGTTAGGGTAATCATGTTTCTTGGAACCAATCCAAGCCTCTTTTTAGTAGATCTCTAACTTCCTGTATCACAACAGCAACCAGGAGCAGCAAGGGGGAAGCAGGAGCATCCCTGTTCTTTTCTTGGAGCTCCCACACTCTCTGGGCTCTGGCATTTATTCTCTCTCCAGAGTCCTTTGCAGCTAGCAAAGAGCTCCTCTCAGAGCCTGCATAAGGCAAATAGTCTCCTGCTGTGGACCATCTGAATCAGTTGCACATCCCACATCTGGAACCAAAACAAAAACATGTTTATAGCCACAAGAATTTAACCAGAAAGAGAAGAGTATGAGTATAATTAAAGCACATTGTATAAAAATTTATTTTGTTTTTATTTGTTTCAAAGAACACATTTAGCTTATGTAATATTTTCATGAAAACCATTTTGTTTATTATTTGTGTTCTCTTTTCCTACTCTGAACTCAAAAGTGTCTCCTTGAACTTCATGCTGGTCAGTTTGGGAGCTTCCATGATCCCAAGTTAACTGCTTCAACCTTAGTAGGTTCACTTGCTGTTTTCCTGTGATTCTTTTACAACAGTGTCTACCTTTTTGTCTTTGTGAGATCACTTTGACGAGGAAATCTTTTCTAGTCTGTCAGGTACAGTTGTAGGCAAGCTTAACGTGAAACAGCTGCAGTGTCTAGAAGGGGTGTTGTGTGGTGCATCTCTCATGGTCCATAGACTTTGGTGCCTGGTTCAAGAGTCCTTGTGTAACGTGGACTCCTAACTCACAGCAAGATGAAGTGTATCTGGGATCCTTGTATCAGTTGGCTGTTACACGAACTGTGAGTGGTCAGGGATGACATTGGGTGGGCTGGAGAAAGCAATGCTTAAAGCCTTAAGCAACAGGCCTCTTGCTTGACAAGAAGATTTTCAGACTGAATCTCCTACAGCCTTTAGTTTTTATCAACATGCAAAAAAATTGCCTGTTTAACAGAGTGCTGAGACCCCAGTGTGTAATCTATCACATTTAAATGGCTTACACCATGATAGTAAGACCAGTTGTTCATGGCCAGACTTAAGTTTGTTCTGCTCACTAAAGTTGGGCTCTATTTGTTCTTTTCTAGTTTTCTGAAATGTCTAAATCTCATCTTTTCATGTAAATATAATTATATATGTATATTCTACTTTTTCCTCTTGAATAAACCTGCAGATTTTTTTAAACACAGTTTTAAAATAACTTTAAACTACCTTCCTCTTCATTAAATAGTCATTTAAAGGAGAAAATTAGCTCAAGAACTTTTTCATTCTCCATATATGAGACCATATGGTCTCAAATTAATTTGTCCTGTATTCCATCCAATACATGTAACCTTGTTATAGTTACATTACGTCTTGTTACTCACTTTAGTATAATATAAATAAGAGCCAACAAACTCAATCAATTAAAAATACTCCAAATCATCCAGTTCTGCCCCCCTTGAGATGTGCACTGAAATGCCCAGTCTATATTGTTTAATTACTTTTAGCTGTGAGCCTTTTTAAAGTCTCAATGTATTTCTTCTATGTCCAGGTCATATAAGGAGTGATTACCTAGGGAACAGTAAAGTCCTCATTGGTATAGCTAACTACCAAATGAAAAGCTAAATTTTATACAGACTAATTAAGACCGTTCACCTCACCTAAGCACAGTGCTGTCTAGAGCATGGTACATAGCTAGCCAACTGATAAAATGTCATCTAAAAAGGGAAAGGAGCTGGATGCAGTGGTGCATGCCTCTAAACCCAGTGCTCAGGGAGACAGAGGCAGACAGATTTTTGTGAGTTCGAGGTCAGCCTGGTTTACAAAGTGAGTCCAGGACAGCCAAGACTGCACAGAGAAAACTTGTCTCAAAAAATCCAAAGAAAAAAAGGAGAGAAAGAAGAGTGAATTACAGGAAAAGAAATCTAACATACCAAAATGTTCCAGTAAAAATAGATGAATTTTCTGCCCATGCAAACAGTTTTCAATTTCATTAGTTTCTGAGATACCTGAGACATAACTTTTCAGCTGTCTCTGTAGTGACTTCAAACTAAAGATCACCAGTACACCTTAAAATTTTCCCATCCATCAATGTTCTCTCATCCACAGCTGGTCAACTTTTCCCCTATTAGGCTCACAATATCTTTATCTTAAGTATATTTGCAAATACATTCAAAGAAGTTCATCTGTAATATTTTCTTCTGTGCCTTTTATATCTGTTTACTCTTGAAAATGTCAAATATATTTCTTGCCATGTTGTTTTTAACAGAAATATCTGAGAGCATATGTAAATTTGGCCTGGGCATGTTTTTTTCTTTAGATTACATTTATATTGTAAGTTTTTATTATTTAACTTTGCATATAATACTAATATGCCTTCTGAAATTAAAAAGTATAAATAGAACATTATTACCTTATGTTCGTGAACTTTGCAACAGGCAGCCTTGAACTGCAAAAATGATTATTTCTTATGATTAAACTAAACATTTTTTGCTTATCTTCATTAGTAGGTTCTTTGTTTTATGTACTTTAAATGCAGTAAGATTTGCTTTAGAAAGAAAATATTTTAAACATATTTTAATTTCACTGAAGAAGTGAATCAAAGTCTCAGAAAGGTCCCTTGAAACCAATGCTCTATATTCTGGAACTGTGTCACCATGAACATCTTTAATTATTGTAATTCTACACAGAGGAGCTTGAGATCTGCTGAGTGTGACGTTTTAAAAAGCAGGAGACATTCTTATATACAAATTAAAACTGTAAATGTCAATCTAGGTGTAATTTAATGAAACGGCATTCAATGATTTAATGCTTAGCTCTATTTTTAAAATTTATATTTAACTAACTCATTAGAGATTTATAGTCCCATTCTTAGGAACAATATTTTATAACCAATTGTATTTAAAATTAGAGTTCAAGAAATGACATATTTGTATCATTATCCAGTTTTAATTGGAATTTGGAGATGAAGACCTTTGCTGAAGGCTCCTTTTTCAATAATATAATCATGTGACTGGCACCAAATTGAAAAGCAAGTTTATGCTTCAAGAACTCTCCATTCTGAATCAGCCTCCTTCAGTATGGTCTTCTCAAGCATGATGCTCACAGTAGAGTCACATTTTTTATTTATAATTGTAAGTTATTATTTGTATGTTTATTTCTTAGCCCCCATAATCAATCTGTCTCATGTCACAAAGACTTTTTAAATCACTGATAAACCCTGTCATGGAGATTATTATAGGCAAATGACTGAGCCAGGAATAATCCATGAGATGAAACACTTAAAAGAATCAAATGTTTATTAACAGAAAGATGAAAAGTCAGAAGCCATATAGAGACTCACACCTGCAAATTCAGGTTCTTGCATGAATCACCATGTTTCAGCCTTCCTGCAAATGAATTGAGTGAACATTAATTTTCACATGCAAAATAAGCAGCTGACTTTTTATCCATCCCTATTCTGTGAGTAAAATGGCAGCAGATAAGGCCCATAAGTACCAGAACAAATTGATGGTTGCATTAATAACAATAAAAGGCAGGATTGATGTTCATGTCTCAGAACTACACTTCAAGTTTTGCAAGTTTAAGTTTCACTTAGTTCCAAATTTAATTCTCCAGGGAAGAGTTCCATCTTATATAAGAGAGACTGTTGCTCTTTTTGTGTGGTTCCCGTCCTCTCCAGCTCTTACTATTTCCCACTTCTTCCATAAGATTCCATGCACTCTGCCCAACAGTTGGCCCTAAGTCTCAGTGTCTGCTTTGATAGTCTGCAGGGCAGAACCTTTCAGAGGCCCTCTGTGGCAGATTCCTAGGTTGTTTCCTGTTTTCTTCTCCTTCTGATGTCCATCCTCTTTGCCTTTCAGAATGGGGATTGAGTGTTTTATTCAGGGTCCTCTCTCTTGATTAGTTTCTTTAGATGTACAGATTTTAGTAGGTTTATCCTATGTTATATGTCTATATGAGTGAACCCCACAAGGAGAGCAACAGAACCAGAAAATTTGAACACAGGGAACTTCCCAGAGACTCATACTGCAACCAAGGACTGTTCATGGAGATAACCTAGAATCCCTGCACAGATGTAGCACATGACAGTTCAGTGTCCAAGTGGGTTACATAGTAATGGGAAGAGAGACTGCCTCTGACATAATCTGATTAGCCTGTTCTTTGATCACCTTCCCCTGAGGGGGGAGCAGCCTTACCATGCCACAGAATATGACAATGCAGCCACTCCTGATGTGATCTGATAGACTAAGATCAGAAGGAAGGAGAGGAGGACCTCCCATATCAGTGGACTTGGGGAGGGGCATGCATGAAGAAGGGGGAGGAACGGTGGGATCGGGAGGGGAGAAGGGAGGGGATACAAAGTGAATAAAGTGTAATTAATAAAAATAATAATAATAAAAATAAAAATATTAAAAAAGCTAAAAAAAGAGAGGCTGATGCCAAGTATGATTGAGGAATAGTACCAAGCTAATTATACCAAATGAACTTTCCTTTTTGATCAAAATTATAATTTCCCTTTAAATTATCAACAAAATATCACATGGGATACTTGACACAAAGTATTTTAAATGACTCAAAAAATTGTAGCACATAACCAGATATGGTGGAATGTTTCGTGACCAGGGCCAAACCAAGAAGAATGTGAATTCAAGGAAAGCCGGGAATACATTTAAGGTCCTGTCTCAAACAAACAAATTTTAAAAAGAAGATTTAAGATAAAAAAAAATGCTTACTTTTCAAAAGATATGTGACTAGGTATCACAATTATTGAATATTGCTGTTATTGAACATTAAATTATAAACTTAAAATTATTATCTTATATTAAAAGGATAATTATGACTATCCAAGCAACTTCTTGATTTCTTTACTGAATTTTATATAACCTAATATCTTTAAATGTTATTAATCTGTTGTATGAGTATGGTGAAGAAGAAGCCACCAGCACCACAACCTCTACACCTCTTTCCACTGTGAGAAGCTCTTGAGCTCAGGGAACACCAAAGAACGGGAGACAAAATGTGGAGACCAGAGGGGAAGGAGGACACAAGAAGAACAAGACCACCTGAATCAGCTGTGCGAAGCTCATATGAACACGCAAAGACTGGAGCAGCAAGCACAGAGCCAACAGGAGTTTGCACCAGGTCCTACATATATATTTTATAGCTTTCAGTTTGATATTGTTAGAGGACTCCTGAGTTTGTGAGCAACTGGGTCTCTGATTCCGTGTCTTCTTTTGTTGCTCTTTTATTCTTCACGTTTGCTTTGTCCAACTTTGATATGATGATTATATATTAATTACAATATATTAATTTTGTATCTTAGCTGTAGCCCCCTCTCTCATTCCTTCCCCATCTGACCATCCCTCCCTCATCTCCTCCCATGCCCCTTTCAAGCCCACAGATATGGGAGGTCTTCCTCCCCTTCCATCTCCCCTTCCAATCCCCTAGCTTATTGGGGATTGATCATCTTACCAGGGTCCTCCTTCTTCCTTAGCTTCCTTAGGAGTATAGATTTTAGTATGTTTATCTTATATTATATGTCCAATATCTACTTATAAGTAAGTATATACCATGTGAGTCTTTCTGCTTCTGGGATACCTCACTCAGGATGCTCTTTTCTAGTTCTCACCATTTGCCTGGAAATTTCACGATTTCCTTGTTTTTAATAGCTGAGTAGTATTCCATTGTATAAATGTACCATAATTTCTGTATCCATTCAGAGGGACTTCTGGGTTGTTTCCAGTTTTTGGATATTAAAAATGAAGCTTCTATAAACATGGTTGAGCAAATGTCCTTGTTGTGTACTTGGGCAAATTTGGGTATATGCCTAGGAGTGGTATAGCTGGATCTTGAGCTGGCACTATTCTTAAATGTCTGAGAAAGCACCATATTGATTTCCAAAGTGGTTGTACAAGTTAATATTCCCACAAGAAATGGAGTAGGGTTCCTCCTTTTTCACATTCTCTCCAGCATGTACTGTCACTTGAGTTTTTGATCTTAGCCGTTCTGATGGATGTAAGGTGAAATCTCAGGGTCATTTTGATTTGATTTTCCCTGATGACTAAGGATGCTGAGCATTTTTTTAAGTGTTTCTCTGCCATTTAATCTTCCTCTACAGAGAATTCTCTGTTTAGCTCTGTACCCCATTTTTAATTGGATTACTTTATTCGCTGCTTTTTAACATCTTTAGTTCTTTGTATATTCTGGATATTAACCCTCATTCAGATATAGGGTTGGTGAAGAGTCTTTCCCAGTTTGTAGTCTGTCATTTTGTTCTGACGACCATGTCCCTTGCTTTACAGAAGCATTTCAGTTTCATGAGGTCCCATTTATTGATTGTTGATCTTAGAGCCTGTGCTGTTGGTGTTCTGTTCAGGAAGTTGTCTCCTGCACCAATGAGTTCAAGGCTCTTCCTCACTTTTATTTCTAACAGATTTAGTGTGTCTTGTTTTAAGTTGAGATCTTTGATCCACTTGGACTTTAGTTTTGTGCAGGGTGATAAATATGGATCTATTTTCATTTTCTTACATGTAGACATCCAGTTAGACCAGCACCATTTGTTGAAGATGCTGTCTTTTTTCCATTGTATGGTTTTGGCTTCTTTGTCAAAAATAAAGTATCCATAAGGGTGTGGGTTTATTTCTAGGTCTTCTATTTGATTCCATGATCCACCATTCTGTTTCTATGCCAGTGCCATGCAGTTTTTTATTACTATTGCTCTGTAATACAGACTGAGATCACGGATGGAGAGACCTCTAGCCGATCTGTTGTTGTACAGGATTGTTTTAGCATTTTTTATAGAGAATTTTCTATTTGAATTAATAATTAAGGAAAGTTAAATCTGACATAATTGCTATTGTCACAAAACCAAAAATGAACAAAACAGACACCAAACTTCAATTTTCCAATTCTGTGTAGATTTTGTGCTGAATCAAATGACATTTCAGCCAGAGTGGTATTTCCTCCATGTGAATGTTACAACAACGTAAAGCAGAAAATATATTAGTTTAGTTAGCACTCTTAGCTTTCCCACCATGAGTCAGGACAATTGATAGTATAATGAATCATCCTTGATTCTTAGCATTGCCTTCTTTTCTGGTGACTTAGAAAATCTCTGGGATGATCTCTGTTAACCTACCCCTTTTTTTGTAAACAACAAAACGTAATAAAGTAAAATATAATAATATAAAACAATTTCTCATATAATTAGGAACACTGCTTCCTCAAGATCCTGCCATACCACTCCTAGGCATATTTTCAAAATATGCTCAAGTACACAACAAGGACATTTGTTCAACCATGTTCATAGCAGCTTTATTCATAATAGCTAGAACCTGGAAGCAACCCAGAAGTCCCTCTGAATGGATACAGAAATTATGGTACATTTATACAATGGAATACTACTCAGCAATTAAACACAAGGAAATCATGAAATTTGCAGGCAAATGTGAGAACTAGAAAAGAGCATCCTGAGTGAGGTGTCCCAGAAGCAGAAAGACACACACGGCATATACTCACTTATAAGTGGATATTAGACATATAATATAAGATAAACATACTAAAATCTAAAGAAGCTAAGGAAGAAGGAGGACCCTGGTAAGATGATCAATCCCCATTCAGAAAAGCAAACAGGACGGACAGCAGAAGAGGGAGAAAACAGGGAACAGGACAGAAGCCTACCATAGAGGACCTCTGAAAGACTCTACCCAGCAGGGTATCAAAGCAGGTGCTGAGACTCATAGCCAAACTCTGAACACAGTGGAGGGAATCTTATGAAAGAAGCAGGAGATAGTAAGACCTGGAGAGGACAGGAGCACCACAAGGAGAGCAACAGAACCAAGGAATCTGGGCACAGGGGTCTTTTCTGAGACTAATAATCCAACCAAGGACCATGCATGGAGATAACCTAGAACCCCTGCACAGATCAAAGTATCAAAGTTAGCACTCTTAGCTTTCCCACCATGAGTCAGGACAATTGATAGTATAATGAATCATCCTTGATTCTTAGCATTGCCTTCTTTTCTGGTGACTTAGAAAATCTCTGGGATGATCTCTGTTAACCTACCCCTTTTTTTGTAAACAACAAAACATAATAAAGTAAAATATAATAATATAAAACAATTTCTCATATAATTAGGAACACTGCTTCCTCAAGATCCTGCCATACCACTCCTAGGCATATTTCCTAGGCAACTCAGTATCAAAGTGGGTGCCCTAGTAACGAGAACAGGGGCTATCTCTGACATGAACTCAATGACTGGCTCTTTGATCACCTCCTCCTGACGGTGGATCATCCTTATCAGGCCACAGAGGAAGACATTGCAGCCACTCCTGATGAGACCTGATAGGCTAGGGTCAGAGGGAAGGGGAGGAGGACCTCCCCTATCAGTGGACTTGGGGAGAGGCATGGAAAAGATGAGGGAAGGAGGGTGAGATTGGGAGGGGATGAGGAAGGAGTCAACAGCTAGGATGCAAAGTGAATCAAACGTAATTAATAAAAAATAAATAAATTTAAAAAAGAATATTGGCTAATGGAAAAATGTGGGGAAAATAGAAGGGTTTTGTTTTGAGAGTACCTACTGGCTACCAAGAATTTGAAATATAGAATAGTGTACACATTATTTTTTAGTCAGGGTCTTACCATGTAACACTAGTTGACTTACTATATAGATCAAACTAGGCTAAGATTCATAGAGATCCACAAGTCTCTGCCACGATATTTTTTTCAGAGTCTTATTTTTTATTAACCTATTTATTTACTTTATATCTCCATCACAGCTTCTCTTCCTCTTCTCCCTGTCCCTCCCTCTCACCTCACCTCCCCCATTATCTCTCCTCCTTTTTTCAGAATAAAAGGAGGCCGCTCATGGATATCAACCAGCCTTGGCACATCAAGTTGTATAATGACGAGGCACATCTTCCTCTACTGAGGCAACCCAGTAAGGGAAAAGAGATCCTAAGGCTCTGCTTTATGAGTCCCAAATGAAGACCCAGCTGCACAACTGTAACATATGCACAGAAGGTCAAGGTTTGTCTTATGCATAGCCTCTGGTTGGCAGTTCAGTCTCTGTGCACACCTGTGGGCCCAGGTTTGTTGATTCTGTCTGTTTTCTTGTGGTGTTCTTGACCCCTCTGGCTGCCTCGATCCTTTCTCCCACCCTTCCACAGGATTCCCAAGCTCCATGTAATGCTTGGCTGTGGGTCTCTGCACCAGTTTCCATCAGTTGCTGGGTGAAGCCTCTCTGATGACATTTATGCTAGTCTCCTGTCTGCAGGTGTAGCAGAATATCATTAATAACATTGGGGGTGGTCTGTCATGGCATTGGCCTCAAGCTGGGAGAGTCATTGGTTGGCCCTTCCCTCAAATTCTGTTTCATTTCTTATCCCTGCACATTTGTAGGCGGCAAAAATTGTTGGTCTAAGATTTTGTGGCCGGTGTGATATTCCAATTCCTCCATTGGAAGTCTTGCCTGGTTACAAGAGACAGTTGGTGAGAAGGAGGAACTGGAGGAGGAAAGGTGAAAGGGAGGTACTTGGAAAAGAGCATGGAGAGGAACTTCCTACTGGAATGTAAAATAAATTAATTAATTAATGGAAAAAGTAAATTATTAGAGTGTTATACATGTTGTAAGCATTTGTTCATGATATGTTTATTCTTTTTGAAGATAAGGACTGAGATAGTTAATATGGTTTACAACATTCTCAACCATAAAGGCATTTTTTAAAATTAGCCTCAGGCTTTTTCAGATTTAGAGTTCAAATGCCTGAAAACATAAGTAAGTTTATCCTTTAGGGAGTATGGTAGAGTAGATACAGTATTTTCAATAAGCTAAAATGATTTAATGACAATTTACTTAGATTAATAATCAAATTGAGCATTGCCTAAGAGAAGTTCTCTTAAGTTTTTGGCCAGGAATGTCTAAAAGACCCACAAAATATCTATCCTGTTATCACCAGAAGTGGAAGGTAAGTTCCTATTACACAAAACACTATGCACTTTAAATCTGGTCCCAGAGCCCTCTGAGCTGGAACTGTCCTGAATGTCCCCTTCTAATGCCTAACTTCCATGCTACCAGATGACACACCATGAAGCTTCCGGCTGAGAGAGGCAACCAACAATCCCACCCAGCTATGATGTCTATGAGCTGCATCAATGACCACTGTGACATGATAATCCTAAGGGTGGATTAGTGGCATATATACCTTGGCAGTAATCAACAGCTTTGTAAATGGACTTAAGACCTGCTCAACAAGCAGGAAAATAAGCCTAATGCTGGAAACCTAGTTCACTACTCAGTGCTAATGAAATTATTAATATTGGAGGAGAATCTATAGCCTCTAATTTACTAATCCAGCATAATCCCTAACAAGAATCAGAAAATATTTGTCCTTATGCCCACAAATAACTCTTTACTCCGCATCAAGAAAACTTCTCTTTGCAACAGATGGAGACCACTACAGAAAAACACAACAAAAAAAATACAATTACTAAGTTCAATCCCAATGGACACATCTATAGAAACACTCTCACACCTAAGGCTTGGGGAACATTGTAGAAGAGGAGGTGGAAATATTGTAAGAGTCAGAGGCTACGGGACTTTGTGATGCTGTGAGATTGTGCCTGCTAGTAATATCAGAAGTTACATTTATAAAGTTTCACCAGTATGAAGCCTAAACTTGAGCTGAACAAGGATGACACCAATGAACACCAATGGAAAAAGCTCACAAGGCCTCAACCTACACAAAGAACTAGGCAACTGAATAATGCTGTGAGGCAATCCTCCCTAGGAAAGAGCACACTAATTAATTGTCCAGTGCCAAACAGTCAGCCCTGAAAATAAAGCTACAAGTAGCACTGCATAGACTCAACAGGTTTTATATAGAGAGAATATCTGAGAATATTAAGTATATACAAATAAATATATGCATGCAATAACAACTGAGAACAAAAACAAGACCATGAATTTTAAGGAGACCAGGGAGATATTTAATGACAGTGTTTACAGGGAAGAAAGGGAACAGATGAATAGTGTGATTAAAATACAATATCTAAAATAAATATAAAATAAGAGAAAGAAAGAAAAAGAACAGTTAGATGATGATTTAATAAATTATGTTAGAATATAATTTACATGATTGTTTGAAATAGACTGAAGTTGAATTTGTAGGCACTCAGTTTTTCTACAGCATTTTGGTATGCTTGACATTGATTGTCATTTATGAAGACTTGGTTTTGTAGGATTCCCTTAAAAATATATATGTTTTTTGATCTGTTCCATCTCTGTAGGCCCTGTGTGCCTGGCTGCCAAGGTGAAGATAGTGGATTGTGAAGCTCTCTTTGCCTCTATGTCCTACGGTCTCCTTTCTGGTAACACTAGCATCAAGCATGTCAGTAAGGAAAATCAAGCTTGTCATCAGGCACCACCAATGGTAGTGAGGACAGAGCATACATGAATAAGGCCTAAGAATCATAAATACTTCAGTGACTAGACAGCTACTAGAACCAGCAAGCAGAAATGAGGTCTAGCCAGAATTGGATGACATAGCACTGCAACAGTTGGGATAAGAACACTTTAACCTGCAATGTAATCCATCTCTAAACAAGTCAGCAATAAGCAAGTATGTCGAAGAACATACCTCCCTCATGTGCTCTTCCCTAGGAAAGGACTCCTCACAGCATTTCTCAGTTGTCTGTAGTTCTTTGTGTAGGGTTGAGGCCTTTTGAGCTTTTCCCTGTAAAGTGTGCTTTCCCCATAAAGTTTGTCATGTTCATGGGTGTCATCCTTGTTCAGCTCACATTTGGGAGTCCATTGATGAGCCTTGATGAATGTAACTTTTGATGTTACTTGGAGACAAATTAAATTTTAAAACTGAACACCAAAAAGCAATAAATAACAGAGTGCATATAAATTTAAATGTAAACTTTGGGTTTTATAGACCCAGAACAGAACATTCATACTTGTATTCTCATAATTTTGAAAGAAAATAAATGGAGGATGAGGCTGAAGAAAAGGAAATGTGGTATGTGAAAAGTTTTAAACATGGTAAAAATGTGGTTGTAATTTCAGGATGTAGAGAGATTTGAACGAAGATAAGAACAATGACAATCATGACAGCATATATCATAGATGACATCCTGGAATTTTATAACAAAGAAAAAATATTGAATGTCACTGTGTAAAGTGATACCTGTGGGAAATACTGATTTGATAAAAGCAGCTTTGCTGTGCAACTGTGGATGCCAGAGAAGCTTTCAGGAGTCAGAGGACACTGAATTCAGGAACAGTAGGACTTGCCTGTAACCTCAGATCTTAGGAAATGGAAGCAGAACAATCAAGAGTTCAAGGCCAGATATAGCTATACTGAATCTGAGACCATTCTGGATACATAATAGCCTGCCTCAGAAAAAAAACAGAAAGAAAAATAACAATACCTATGAAGTATATGACCAATGGAGATACCCTGTGAGAAAAAAGAGGAAGATAAATTTATGGTCAGAGATAAGTTAGCTAAAAGAATCTATTACTTGAAGACCTAGCCAGAAATAATGGCAAATTAAGGCAAAGACACCAGAAGTCTCAAGGGTATCCAGCATGAGTAAACAAAGGAGTCATACATATAAAGCCATGATGCATATCCTCCTCAAAAAACTTTAAAAGTAAACTTTATGTTTGAGAGAGAATCTAGGACACACTCAAACCCGGTTGTCAGTGGGCAAAGTAAAAATGTTTGGTTTCATTAACTGAAAATAAAGGTTCCTAAAAATTCCACATTCCACTGAAAGTACCAAACGTTACCAGACACTGATGTGTTATGCAAGTATCAGGCAATGCCCAGAACATCACTAGGAAAACCATGGAAATTATCTTGACTTTATAAATACAGCAAAATGGAATGCTGAAATTGTGTAAACTGTCCTATGAAACATATTCAAATGGAATGTTTCTCAAAATATAATTAGCAATATCAGTTGTTCTTGTTTAAATAAAAATTATACTTATTGTAAGTATAGCACAATGTTTATTTAATGCCACTGACAGATATTTATCTAATGCACTATAAAGCAAGATTTGGTCTTGTTTCTTGAATCATGCTATACAATAGTGTATTTCCCAAATTTAACCTACATGTACCACAAAACAATAGTAGTGGCAGTGGTGACACATGCCTTTAATGCCAGCACTCGGGAAACAAAAGAAGGCATATCTCCAAGCTCGAGGCCAAACGGATTAACAGAGAGAGTTCCAGGACAGCTAGGGCCACAGAGAGAAACTGCGTCTCAAAAAAAAAAAACAGTATCTGATACTCTAATATTATGAGAGGGCAAATCATGAAGGAGTACAGACAACTGCAGAGCCAACTGGCCTTGTCAAGTTCTGGTTCCATTAGTATGAATTTTCTGACCTGAATAATTTATTCTATAATTTTGCATGTGCTTCCTTAACTTTCAATTAAAGATAATAACAAAATGTATCTCCTAGGAATTTGTCAAAATTAAGTGATTAAAAAATACATGGCACAAAGAGTTCTTCAGTCATATTTAATGTAGCATTTAATTATTGATATTATCATTTTAAGATAATTATGTATCCCTTATGGTTATTTGGCATGTACCTGTAACAAACCTGGCAAAAATATGTACCCTCATAATAATATCTGTTTATATATGAAAGTATGCATATCTGGCAAATAAGCTTCATTACAAACAAATCTATGAATATATACAGATGTCTATTTCCAGATCATGGTATCTTACAAACAACTTAAGTTTTCATATGTTGCACTGATATTTTTTCTAGTGTTTCAGAGACTATAAAATATACTTCTGATTATTGGTCGATTAAAATGAAACATTACACATACTTAAGGGGAAATATAATTTCCTGAAGGCCATTGATACAGCGAAGTACTAATTCCTCCTTGCTTTCCCATCATAACTAATGATATATTGTGCTTCAACAGAATTACCACAGAACAAACCATATAAGAATCAGGAGCCGTAATAGACATACCAATGCTATATATTTTGCTAGCATTTTGAAGTATATGATTCTCTAGATTACAAAAAAAAGTTGTTCCAAACTATTACGTAGATCATTTTTGTGAGTTACGGCCTTGTGAAGTGTGGACAAGTTTCACGGGATTAATACAGGCACCTGGGCCAACACTGTTAGCTTTTTCAACCAATGTTTTCAATATTCTATTCCATGCAGATTAAAATTAATTTGAAATGAATTTAAATATCACTAATTCCTTAAAAATGTATATTATCTCCAAATACACGTTTCCACTAACCTAAATATTGTAACCAACAATTTCAAGTATTTGTTAATACATACCTATTTTCAATGTATGTAAATCAACCTTGACATCTTTGGATTTTGAAAATAACCCTGAGTAAGAAACATAGGATCCACCTGCCTCTGTCCCATTGCCAGGAGAAATGTATGAACTAGTATGGCTGTTTCTTGTGCCCTCTCTGGGCCTGTGTTGTTTTTTTTTGTTTTTTTTTTCCTGTTTGTTTGTTTAGTCCAATTCCAATTGCTGGGGTTTCTTTTATCTTACTTTTTATTATATTTTACTATTGTCCATTAGAAACCTATTTGTTTTCTAGTGAGAGGCAGAAGAGGAATGGATCCAGATAGATGACAGGTAGGGATGAGCTGAGAAAAGAAAACATAATCAGTATGTATTATGTGAGAAAAATTCTAGTTTCAATAAAAGAAAAAGAAAAATGGTTTTTAAAAATACATACACTATATATAAACACATATAGATGATGATATGATTTTTATGTATATGTATGTAAAATATACGATATATATGTGATGATATTGTGATTATGTGGTTTCCACCTCATCAGACAACGTTTATGGGTGCCTCCTTGATTGAATGTTAAAATTACAGATTCGTGTTATAACTAAGAGATACCTTATTGATAAGAAACCAAGTCCCAAGCCTTACCAAGATCCATACAGTTACACAGATACAAACAGACATACAGATATGAATAGACACACACATACATACATTATTTGTGTGCATGTGTGATTATCTAAGAAGGTGGTATTATGCATTTCTAAGACCCGAAGCAAACAAATTTTTATTTTTCTCAACTGAGTGTGGAGATAGTTATTGCTCCATTTTCTGAAGACAACTGCCAGAGCGTTTTGTGCTCTGAGATATGGACTTTTGCCAATATCACTCTTCTAAAATGATTTTTGTGACAGTCTCATCCTGGAACAGGCAGAAAGATAGATGAAATAATAAGAATCCATTTTTTTGTAGGAACTGTGGTTTTTCTCTTTTCTATTGACTGACATCTGAATTTGAAGGAATTGTGGTTTCCTTTCTCTGTAATAGAGTAAATCTTATTTGTCAAACTGAATTTTCTACATCAAATTTCCCCTATGAATTACAGGCTTTCTTTATGAGGACAGAAAGCTTGAAAGCGTAGAGCTTTCATTCTAATTAAACGTAGCATTATTTGTCATGGGAGCTATAACAATTCAATGCACACATACACACAATACATATATATATCCATTTTGTTTATTAATTCATAGAGATCTGGAAATTTTTGCAAAATAATTATAATTATTCTATTCTCTCAGCTTTCTCTTGCCCCTGTTCTCTTCCTAACTTACTGACATACATTCTTTCTCTGAAGTTAACTAGTGAATTTTATAATGGGCACTAATAAAGACAAGCTGTGAAATAAAAGCCAATGGCTGAAATAATATTTTATTAAAATTTGAGGCTTATCAAGAGAAGTTTTGATTCTTGTGTTTATTGCAATATGACTTGGAATTTTTTTAAATCTTTACGTTTTGTTCTTTGATATTTTTTTATATAAATGAAAACTGAAATCTTATATCTAGTCAAAGAACAGATGTTAAATGCTGAGTTAAACTTTGTAAAGAGTCTGAACTGGATTGCACATTTGAATGTATATAAAATTTAAAAACTATTCAACTGTTACTAAAACAGGAGGAGGAATATTAAAAAGAGAGAGAGGAGGAACAATACTCAACAAGCTTAACCTAGACTTAGGCAATTAATGGAAGAATCATTCACTGTAAACTGTTATAGAAAGGCAAAGAAATAAAATGGTAACAAATCCTTGGAATTATAGGTACTATCATAACCTATGGCCTGCGATTATTAGAAACATGCACTCGTGAGAACCTGCCACAAACATGTTCGTGCAGAGTTTCAGTCCCAGAAATAGAAAGGAATGTGGAGAGGCACTGAAGGAGCATGTGAAGATGTCAGAGCATCAAAAAGACAATTGGAACGCTATATTTTTCCAAGGCCAGAATAGACAAGTAAAATAGAACAAATGTGACAACTTGTAATGGAATAAAATCCATATCCATTAAAAATACTATTTTAATCAATCCTTTGAATACATTCTATAGATATTTGCTTCTTTTAATAGAATAGGATAGGATATTTATATGTTTGTGACATGCGCAACTTGTTGCTCAGGTTCAAGGTGATCTTAGAAACCTGTCTACAGTCATTGTAAGTGTGGACCATGGTGGGAAAATGTCAGTGTCACATGTAGTTTTCAGAAACACAGACACAATATCCCCTGGCCAGTAAGGAATAGGCTTTGCGGTTGAGGAAGCCCACGCGAATTGTTTGCATACGATAACCTTCAGAACTGTGTTGTGCTCTCCGGAACAATATCTTTTCTCATCCAAACCGCTTCAGAGGTACTCAACAAGTCTTTCTGAAAGACTTTCATAGTTCTTTCTGAAATTAAAATTAAAACAAACTCTGATTTTGGTATCTAGCCTATCACTCTGCCAAGGCCTTGAACAGATGGATGAGGCCACTCAATGTTGAGAAAGAAAGCCCATTTTACTCAAGCAATTCAAATGCCAGTCCCATCCAAGAAGGAAAAAATCCCTTCACAGACATGCCCAGAAATAATGCTTATCTAAATATGTAGATGTCTTGTGCCTATGTCATGTCCACATAAAATACTCTATTGCATTGCTCCATCAAGCCTTGCCAAGGGGGACAAATCATTTTCGATGTCATATGAAATTTAAGTGAGATTATAGGACATATAAAGTAAATTAGATAAAATTGCATGCATGTGACTAAAGCCTTAGGAAGTTAACATACATTACAATTTTACTTAATCACAGATTAACCTGCTTTTCACATATATCTAAGGTATTAACCATGGGAGAAACTGGGTATATATGTATGTATGTGTGTATGAGCTTATGTATGTATGTATGTATATATATATGTATGTATAAATCTGTAATAGCTATATTTTCTTCTGTAAATATGCAGAGTTCTAAATAATGCACATTAAAGTTAAATGATATATTGAAATTCAGTTTCAGAGGGTTCCTAGTCACATTTTGTATATGCAATAATTACATACTTGTAATGGGCTGATGCCTGGATATATCTGATGGAAAATAAGAATCTTCCATGCCATCTTTATGTATTAGATCTACAGGTTTGTTCAGGCTGGTCGGTTACTATTTCAGCTATAGTGACAAGCCCAATTCAAGCCACAGAGCAAGGAATTGTTAAGTCTTTTATAATCATTTGGCACAAAGAGTGAGGGGTTTCAGTCTTAGGCTCCTTCTTTCATGAAATGTCATGTTGTTTCTTGGGGTAAGTAGACTGACTTCACATTTTCAGCATGTGGAGATAAAAATGAATGTTCTCTTTTTCTCAGAGGCGGGACCTGGGGCATCAACCCGCATGCAATCAGACATGCTCTTCTCTGGGTCAAAAGCGGCTGACCCTGAGTGCAGTGCTTAGCCTCACATCCTGAGCGTAACATTTTAGCTTTTTATGGTAGCCAACCATGCTTGGGGATACTGTCCTGCTTCAATGGCTGTAAAGGCCTGAATGATCATGGCTGCATTACGCTGTTGTGAGACTCTAATCTTGCATATACACCACAGGCAAACCAAGGCGACCAACACCAGAAGGCCTGCTAACGCTCCCATGCCCGCCCATTCCTTCAGATGATTCATGGCTGCAGCAATCCATGATGATACTCCTGTGGCTAGTCCTGAGTCCACTCTGGTAGAATTTGCCGTAACAATGGCCACTCTCAGCTGCTCCATCATAGTATCGAATTCTTCAGTCCAATTACCTTAAAATATAGCAAGTGGGTGGATGACACCTAAATGAACATTGGTACAAAGTTCCAATTTATTTCTAATATCAGAGATCAGACCTCTACTCTTGCCTGACGCGTCTAAAACAAAAACGGGGAACTGTAGAGAGCTGCGTAATGCCGCGCCTTAAAGATGGAGCTGGTTTCTGCCTTCCACCTTCCCGATGGTGAGTGCTCTCTGTCACAAACAACTCCATATTTGGCTAAGGCTGAGGATCTGGCTTGCTTCTGTGTATGTGGACCTATCTGCATTGCCCACGAGGCACACTGGGGTTGGCTACCCAGAGGCTATTTTAAGCTGTGGGCTGGCTTTCCCCAGGGTCTGAAGATTGTTCAAGGTTCCTGAATAAACTGCATTGAGAAGAACAAAAAAAAAAAAAATCAGAAAGGAGAGGAGGACCTCCCCTATCAGTGGACTTGGGGAGAGGCATGCATGCAGAAAGGGGGGGAGGGTGGGACCGGGAGGGGAGGAGGGAGGGGCTTATGGGGGGATACAAAAGGAATAAAGTGTATTTAATAAAAGTTAAATAAAAAATTTAAAAAAAATGATTGTTCTCCAGGACTGCACAGATGTCTCAGGGGTTAAGTGCGCTTACTTAGTGTTTGCATAGAGGACCCGGTGTCAGTTCCCAGATTCTACACGGAGCAGCTTACCACCACCTGTAACTTCAGGTTTAGGGGGTCTGATACCCACTCACCTCACTGAGCACCTACACGTAAGTGGTGAACATAATCTTACCCAGATGCACACACAAACACATAAATAAAAATTAATATTCCCATGAATCTTATGAAATCTGTGAGCCACACTCACATTTTAAGAAGCATTATATTTCTCTAAAATTAGAAAAAAAAATCCAACTTTGAGTTTGTGTGTCAAGCTGATGTGCAAGTATTTTATTATTGTCAACTTATAATGAATAACTTGAAATGTCTACATATGTGTATATAGTCTCATAATAGGATCCATAATTTTCATCAAAAAATTTTAAAAGGAATTTGAGAATACAAATTATGTTAATTTGCTACTCTAGAATCACAACTATTGGAAAAGAAGAAATTAACTATTTCCAGTTTGAAATAATAGATTAAACAATTGTATATCATTAAATAACTATAGATCATAGAACTAAATAATGAGAATTTCTAACTGATTGCTATAGTTACCTATGGATCGTGGTGTTGGCCAAGGATGAGGTATGTGTACAAATGGAACATAAGGGGCTACCTGCTTTAGAGCCTGTCATGATTATTTTTATTTGTACAGCCTACCCTGAGTTCTGAACACTGAAATGTCAGAAAACATTTTTTTTTCTTGAATGAAGAATTGCCTTCCAGTAATTGTGTTTGAACAGCATTTTGGAAAACACTTCTAATTTATCAAACACTGGAAACAACACAGGATAAACTCTTTAATCTACAATTGCTGTGTGAATATCATCCTTAACTTTCCTGAAAATAGCTCCGTTTTTGGTTGTCATTTAAATGCCCTGTGACTTCTGAGACTAGACAACGAACAATCTGAGCCTCCAAACTATTATTCCTGACAGCATTAGACTCCAGTGTAGAATTTAAT
Organism: Rhombomys opimus; assembly: GCA_010120015.1. Classification (NCBI taxonomy): domain Eukaryota; kingdom Metazoa; phylum Chordata; class Mammalia; order Rodentia; family Muridae; genus Rhombomys; species Rhombomys opimus. The sequence continues at coordinate 889,698 of REGO01000563.1, forward strand.
AATAAAAATACTTTGAATCATTTGTATCACTGCAATTGAGAATGATATGAGGTGATTGAATTTTTTATTTAAAAGCTTTTATTTAAATTCTATTTTTACTCAAGGAATGGGCTAGGAAAGCCTTTTCTCATCACAGTTTTACAGATTGAAGGATAAATTTTATTATTCTACTATGATTGTTTAAATAGTTATCATGCAGACAGTAGAAAAATGTAGTCATATAACATTATAGTGAAACTCATCAAAATAATTAAAATGTAGCAGTATACTTGATGAAATTACTTTACAGGTCTTCTTTTTTACATTATTCTTGAAAATATATACTCTGTCCCTTGGAATATAATAGGTTTTCTTTTTTAAAAACTTTTTACTATTCCTTTATTTAAAGGAACTTGTTTTACAGTGACTGCTCTCAAATATCAGCCACCTGAGTCTCATTGTAATTAACTGGATAAGAAAAGTTTAAATTTTATGCAAGTTGTAATGTTTTTAAAATTATTTATTACAGTTTATTCACTTTGTATTTCCACTGCAGTCCCCTCCCTCATCTCTTCCCAGTCCCACTCACCCTCCCTCTTCTCTCCCTGGGCCCTTTCCCTAGTCCCCTCCTAGGGGAGGACCTCCTCACCTTCTATCTGACCCTAACCTATCAGGTCTCATTAAGGATGGAAGCATCATCTTCCTCTGTGACCTGGCAAGGCTGTACCCCTGAAGAAGAAGTGATCAGGGAGCCTGTAACTGAGTTTACATCAGAGACAGCTCCTACACTCCTTACTAGGGAACCCACTTGGAAACTGAAAAGCCTATGGGCTTCCTATGAGCAGGGGGTCTAGGTCCTCTCCATGCATGGTTCTCGGTTGGAGTACTGGTCTTTGCAGGCCCCCTGGGGCCCAGGATTTTTGGTTCTGTTGTTCTCCTTGTGGAGTTCCTGTTCCCTCTAGGTCTTTCTATCTCCCACTTCTTCCATCAGGTTTCCGGCACTCTGCCCAAAGTTTGGCTATGAGTCTCAGTATACTCTGGTGGGCAGAGTCTTTCAGAGGTCCTTTGTGGAAAATAACTGTCCTGTTCTTTGTCTTCTCCTAATTCCTATGTCTATACTGTTTGCCCTTCCAAGTGAGGTTTCAGCCTCTTTCTTAGGGTCCTCTTTGTTGTTTAGCTTCTTTAGGACTGTAGATTTTACTATGGTTTATCCTATATTACATGGCTAATATCCACTTACAAGTGAGTATATACCATATGTGTCTTTCTGCCTCTGGGTTACCTCACTCAGGGTGATCTTTTCTAGTTCTCATCCTCTGCCTGAAAATTTCATGATTTTCTTGTTTTTAATTGCTGAATGATATTCCATTGTGTAGAAAGGGGAACCCTCCTCCATTGTGTTGGGAATGTAACCTCATACAACCACTTTGGAAATCAATCTGGCACTTTCTCAAAAAATTAGGAATAGTACTACCTTAAGATACAGCTATACCACTTCCTAGGCATATACCCAAAAGATGCCCCACAATCCAATAAGGACATTTGCTCAACAATGTTCATAGCAGCTTTATTTGTAATAGCCAGAATCAACCTAGATGTACCTCAGTGGAGGAATGGAAACAGAAAGTGTGGTACATTTACACAATATAATAAGTTTTCTTAAGATTGAATGTTTATTTTAAACATGGATAATTTCTAGATAGCTTGCCAAAATCATTGATAAATAAATATGGCTAGGTATAAGACAAAATAATTGACATTCAGTAATAGAAGTGTCTGTATGTGTGTGTACATGTGTGTGTGTGTGTGTGTGTGTATGTGTGTTCTCCAATCAGAGTCATATCAGGTGGTTGTTTTTTTTTCCCCTTATTATAAAATACCAAGTAAAGCAATGTAAAAATTAGGTCCTAAATATGCTAAATTTGCTCATGCAGAAGAATATATTCCAGCTAATGAGGTTTTAAATTTTATGAACTGCTGCAGACTTCTCACAGTGCTGCCTGGGCTTTGCAACATCTGTTAATGCATTAAAGAAACCTTAGAGACAGCACTGAAATGCTTCAATGTTGCATTAGCAATGAAAATAAAGCAACTTCCTCTTAGGTTAGTTTGGCCAAAAGGGACCACAAATTTGAATTCTTCACTTTTTTTCTCTATGTCCTCAGTCTGTCTTGTCTGTTTACCATCTGTGGTTACTGGCCTGTCTATCTGTGGTCTGACTGCCATGTGTATATGATCCGTCTAATTGTCTGTGCTTTGTGTGTGTGTGTGTGTGTGTGTGTGTGTGTGTGTGTGTGTGTGTGTATGTGTGTGTGTGTATCTACCTGTGTTTGTTTGTTTTCTCTGTATCTATTTTTAACAAAGGACTTTGTTCTATATTTATTGAACAGCACAGAAAACATGGAATGAGGAAAGAAACGTGAGATTCTTTACAGAAATCTTTATTAGAGTTTTATAGGGGAAGAAGCTACCTTGCTGAAATTAACTGACTGAGAATATCATTTTAAACCACAAAAAGATGTTATCAACCTATACCCACATATTGCTTCTTAATTTATAGGTTATTTGTTATTTAAATTTACTTCTAATATGTTGGATATTTTAAGGAAAATGTTTACCATAACACACAGAGAGACATACATTATTTTGGATTAGTGGAATGGAATAGTAATGATGCAAAATTAAAACTATGCATTTAGCTTAGGTTATGAAAGCTGGTTACATGACAAATCCAAAACAGAGTAAGGATGGTTAAATGGTTCTCTTTTTTATTGGAACTAGATTCTTCTCTCATACACTACATCCTAACCACGGTTTTCCCTTCTTTCTCTCCTCCAAACTTCCTTCTACCTCCCAACTTCCTCAAATTCTCTCATTCCCTTTCTATTTATCTTCAGAAAAGAGCAGACTTCCAAGAGACAACAGCCAACAGGACAAAACAAGATGCAATAAGACAAGGCGAAAGCCCTCATACTGAGGCTGGACAAGACAACCCAATAAGAGGATGAGTCCCAAGAACAGGCGAAAGAGTCAGAGATACGTCCACTCCCATTTTTAGGAGTCCCACAAAAACACCAAGCTACACCACAGCCATAACATGCATACAGAAGACTGAAGAATAGGTAAAACTTAAACGTATTGAGTACACAGGAGGATAACAAGTTAAGTACATAGTCTTAAATGACCTCAAAGTATATCTGTTTTGTGATTGCTTATGCAAGATCTGCACAATAGCCAGCACCAAATTTTTTTTTTAATTTTTTAACATTAAGTACAGGTTGTTTACTTTGTATCCCAGCTGTAGCCCCTTTCCTCAGTCCTTCCTAATCCCACCCTCCTTCCATCTTCTGCTCTTTTGCCCTTCCCCAAGTCCACTAATAGGGAAGATCCTCCTCACCTTCCCTCTGACCCTAGCCTGTCAGGTCTCATCAGGACTGGCTGCATTGTCCTCCTCTGTAGCCTGGTAAGGATGCTCCCCACTCAGGGGGAGGTGTTCAAAGAGCCAGATGCTGAGCTCATGTCAGAGATAGTCCCTGTTCCCCTTACTAGGAAACCAACTTGGAGACTGACCTGCCATGGGCTACATCTGTGCAGGGGTTCTAGGTAATAAATGGCCCTTGATTGGAGTATCAGTCTCGGAAAAGACCCCTGGTCCCTGATTTCTTGGTTCTGTTGCTCTCCTTGTGGAATTCCTGTCCCCTCCAGGTCTTTCAATCTCCCCCTTCTTTCATAAGATTCCCTGCACTCTGCCCAAAGTTTGGCTATGAGTCTCAGCATCTGCTTTGATACCCTGCAGGGTAGTCTTTCAGAGGCCCTCTGTTGTAGCACCTTACACCCATCCAAATGAGTGTAAGATCAAAAACAAAACGTCTTCCTACAGACTGGGAAAGAATCTTCACTAACCCTTTATCTGACAGAGGACTAATATCCAGTATATACAAAGAACTAAAGAAGCTGAAAAGCAGCAAACCAAGTAAAAAATGAGGATGAGCATTTCTTTAAGTGTTTCTCAGCCATTCGATATTCCTCTGTTGAGAATTCTGTTTAGCTCTGTTCCCCATTTTTTTAATTGGATTATTTTGT
>REGO01000563.1:898119-916718 GCA_010120015.1 Rhombomys opimus
TAATAGCTGGAGAAACATAGTTTTGAGGTCGTTTTCTTGTATATCTAGTGAATTGAAGTGTCCATTGTTTTGTGGGGTTGCTGGTGAGGTCATTATGTCCTGATTTTTGTTGGGAGTGTTCTTACGTCTGCCTCTAGCCATCTGGTTATTTATAATCCTCACTGTTTGTTCCTTGAGATTGTAGTTCGGGCTATGATCCTCTCTTTCTCTTTTCTGGACCGTTTTTTCAGGAAGATGAGAGAGGTTCACTGGTTTGGGAATGTGCACTGTGGTTTCAGTTTTGCCTAAGTAAGGAATGTGATGCTGACGCTATTCGAGTGTTCTTTTAGCGGGCGCAATGTGCATGTGCGGATTCTCTGACTATTGCAGTGGCCTGCAAGCCACTATTACGCAGTTCTGTCTGAGATCCAGGGATTGTTTGCCTGGATTACACTGTTGGACCCGCAAGGCAGAGGCTTCAATGTTGGGGTCGCTATCCTAAGAATCCCTATGATGCCCACACTAGGGGTGTGGGTGGCAGGGTTTTCGTCTGGTTACTTCTGTGGAGAGGCCCTGGGTCTGGGGCAAACTCTCCCTAGAAGGCTCACTCACTCTCTTGCAGGACCAGTTGGAATGCATAGGGGTTCCCCTTGCTCTCTACTCTCTGATTTGGTCCTGCTGCGGAAAATGCGTGGGTAGGCTAACAGTCAGCTGTGTGATGCTGTGGCCGCAGGATTCGGTGTCCACCTTTCCTGTGTGCTGCCTCTTTGTCCTTTCCCTCTGCCAGGAGGGGTTATGTTGACTGGTCCGGGGGTGGCACAGGAAAGAGTTAGGTTGAGTGTTCTCAATCCCAGATCCCGGGCCCAGATCTCTCTGCCAGAAGCAGCCTGGTGGTAGAACCTATTTTTGCTGATCCTGAGAGAGTACCAGGTAGGGTTGAGTGTCCTCAGATCCAGAGCTTGGGTTTCTCTGCTAAGGGTCGCTGGGTGAGCTGGAGAGAGGGTGCTGTGTCCTTGGAAGGCTGCCTCTCTGTCCTTCCCCTCTGACCTTCCCCTCCGCTAGGGCAAGCTTATGGAGGTGTTCTCAGGGGAGTGCCAGAAGGGGTTGGGGCTTCTCAGTCCGATCCTGAGCTGGGGTTTCTCTGCCAGGGGTCGGGGGTGGGGGGCGCGGGTGATAGAACTTGCTGCTAGACCTTATTGCGCTGGACCCAGGAGAATCTTAGGACGTGTAGAATGACCACAGTCCCAGGTCCTGAGCTGTAGTTTGTTTGCTAGGAGCAGCGGGCAGCACTGGAGTTCTGGCACTGTGAAGCCGCTGTGCGCCTCCTTATCCTTCCGCTCAGCCGCAGCAGGGTTATGGCGGTGTTTGGGGGAGTGCCCGAGAGGATTGGGTTTTCTCAGCCCCGATCCCAGGTTGGGGTACAGACAATGTGGTCTGTGGCAGATTCTGCTGGCTGCCTCCTGCCTCCTCCCAAGAGGGAGTAGGGATTTTTAGCTGGGCGCGCAGCTGCTCTCCACGAGCAGCGGGAGCTCCGCTGTGATGGCGGCAGGTACCCTTGAGCTGTGAAACCTTCCAGGGAAAGACTGGGTGACCCGTGATCAGACTCACAACTTTGCTTCCCCGTGGGGTTTTCTTGCGACTGGGACTCCCAGTCTCAGGCACCCTTGTGCCCACCAATCTGCCTGGGAAAGTGATTGGGACACGCTGGCTTGTGGCACCAGCCCGGAGACCCAAAGCCCGAGTTATCCGGGCTTTCTTCCAGGTTCTGGCTGGGCAGCCGAGAGTGGACCCGACTGATTCCCACACTGTGGCAGCCTCCCCTCACCTGGGAAACACAATTGCTGCAGTTTTAGGGCCCAGAGTTCAGTTTCCTGGTCGCTGCACGGAGAGTGCTGTCCCACTTCTCAGACACACTGTTCTCCTGGCGCCGCCATCTTGCGAAAGTCTCTGAAGTTTGTTTTTTTTATTTTATTTTTTATTATTAGTTACATTTTATTAACTCTATATCCCAGCTGTATCCTGCTCCCTAATTCACTTCCAATCCCACCTTTCCTTCCTCATCTCCTCCCTGCCTCTTTCCAAGTCCACTGATTGGGGAGGCTCATGGTGTTTTAATACCAATAGGTTTTGCTGGAGGAGGACAGTGGGTTGGTAGCAAGAGTGGCATGGGTAATGGAAACCAAATCACCTCTTTATTCCATTGGGATTGGTATATCTTCTTTTGGCTTATATCTTCTACTTTAGATAAGGGTGAAAACTAAAGGTTTGACTATAAATAGCTTCAATTTATTCCAGCCATTCAAGATTTGGAAATGGAACAAAATGAGTTTGGAAGCTATTAGGCTCTTGGAGGTAATCTTGATCAAGCCATCTGGATAATTCTCTGCAGAATTGAGTGTGAAATTCTTTTCTCTAATCTTCATTGCAAGAAAATGAGGAGAAAATTGTTTGTATACTCTCTCCAGACCAATTCATGATCCTCATTTTAGTATTTGAAGGATTCATCATTCTGTCGCACCAACCAAATGCTCACAACTTGGGCCTAATCACTCCGAAGGCAGCAAGGAATATTGGTGAAGACTGAAGAAACAATTGTAGGTGCTAACAGATACCAAGCCCAGTCACATTGCTGTAAGACACTATTGTGACATAATGAAAATGATGTCTGGTACAGCTGACAGAAGTTAGCTTTAACTCAAACCTGGCTCAGAACTAACGCTTTCTTCCCATCTATAATGAAGGGATGGATGGTAAGTCTGCTGAAAGAACATTCAGGAGGATCATGTCCTCATCAGCCTCCATCCCTGGTCTGTGCAATAGGAAAGATAAATTGCTATAAAAGGAGAGCAACAACTAAGCATGCTGTTTCACATCAGCAAGTCTAGGGGCTAACTAAGAAAACAGGGATAGTGAGAAAATAACACCATCATCATATCACTTTATTAGTTTAATTATTTGTTACATAGGAACACATATAACAAGAAAATGAGGCCTAATTTTAATCAAGGACGTGAGGAACCTGTGTGTTCTGCATTAGGATGAATTAAGAGACTGCAGTCTCACACCTCCAGCTGCAGGCGTACATTCCTCCACAAATACTCAAACATCTTTCTTGAAAGCTTAAGGCTCCAAGAATAAAGTGATATATACATATATTTTTTATCAATACACATATTTTGTACATCTTTACCAAAAACGAACTGAAAAGCTTTCTGAAAACTAAATAAGCCTGTGAATCTGTACGTGAGAGAACACTGCGACTTTCCCAGGTACATATGTTTTGGGTTTCAACCATAATTCATGAAGGATTATAATAAAATGGAAGCATGCTTCACCTATCCAACCAGCCAACACTGCCTGCCATCTTTGCTATTAAAACATCAACAGTATCTTTGGATACTTTTTTAAAGAAAAAAAAATAAACATAAACTTAATCTATCTTAAATTTATTTTCAGCTGAAATACAAAGACACAAAAGCATATATTGGTATCTTTCCACAGGAGGTTTCAATACCATTTCATTCAGTATACACACATACATTTATATTCATATACATATGATGTGTATTGAAATTATTACCATCAGGTTTATTGAACATTCGATAGTTATCTCCATGCTCACTGCAGTTCCAGTATGTACTAGTGGTCTGATTCTTTTCTCCGGATGGAAGATCATCTAGACATTAGTTAAACAGGATGAATGTGGATGAACCCATTATGGATTTTTCAGGCCATATGGTATAGTCAGGTTAATATTCTGATCCACATTCTTGAGCTGTGAAAATAGATATAAGGGATATTCGTGATAGTTAATAAATAACAAGACTTAATGCTGTGGTTTACAAATTACATGAAACCATGCAATATTTTCTCCGATAAATACTGTTTTGTTAAAAACACCTGGAATTTTATACTTTAATTTTTATTTGTTTTTAAAAATCATTTATTTATGTATTTTATATCTATAAGTGCTCTGCCTGCATGTACACCTGTATACCAGAAGAAGACATCAGAGTCCATTACAGATAGTTATGACCCACCGTGTGTTTGCTTGGAATTGAACTCAGGACCTCTGGAACTGAAGTTGGTGCTCTTCACCACTAGTCATCTCTCCAGTCCCAATTTTTAATTTATTATTTGTACATGGGGTAAAGTATACTGCCCTGGTTCTCAGATGGATAATTTTGGAGGGTTGGTTTATTCTTACACCTTTATGAATGTTCTGGAATATGACGCAGATCACTGGGATGTGCAGTAAGCGTCTGTACCCTCTGATCCCTGTGAACAACTTAGCTACTTTAAACTAAATCCTAAACCAGTTTATAATATGATATATACATATAGTCAACAGGTAAAATATTATTTCTTTATTAAATATGCTTTTACTTAATCTGCCTTTAAAATACATGTCATTTTTACCTGGCAAGGTTTTCTCCTTGGCTCTTGTTCCCTCAAGGGAAAAAATTACATGGAGAAACACAAACACTTTATATGGAACCTTATGTATTAAGGCAAGCAAGAGATCATACTCCAGAGAGAGAATGGAGCCGTGAGATCCAAGCAGGAACCCTCTTTTCACTGTGTTGTCTGTATTGAGTTCACTCCTTTGGTACATCTTTCATTACATCACACAGAACAATTCATTCTCTAGATCAAGATTTCTCCTCCATTTCCCATTACTTGATTTTTAGCATGTTTGTTGATAGGCATCGAGAGCATTTAAAAGATGCCACCAAGCCTCAATTTCTGATACTGTGAAAGTAACCCAACTGCAGCCACGGTGGCACTCTGATTGTAGGGATACGCAGTACCAAGGCAGAGCTGCAGGTTTCCTCCTCAGGGCCCTGTCTACCTGGGCAGAATTCACAGAATTGCAGACTGATATGGATGTGCACACACCTTCTCCCCTTTGATCACCTGCAAAGTCACTGCCCTCTTCATTTTCCAAAACCAAAAGGAATCCTGAAGGCAATGAGCACAGTCCACAGCGACAGAACAAATGATGGGGCATAGAGTCTACCAGGCAAATATGCTTCCTGATTTAATAAATGATTTGACTCTAAGATATGTTATGCTATGTTATGTTATAGTTACGGTTAATAAAAATTATTAATCAGAGTCAATAAAGAATAGTGGGCTGAAAGTATCTCTTAGATTTCATCCATGCTCTATGTCCTGACATCATTTCTTCATATCTGAGAATCTTGTGGAAACTTCACTTTCAAATATATTGATTACAGATAAATTGATATAATTTTCCATGACAAAAGTTACAACGTTGTTACTATTTACTGTAGCATGACTGTTCAGACTTTGTTTTGTAATTTATTTTATCTTTAATTAAATGTTTTCATATAATGTATTTTAATCATTTTCCCCTCCTCCAACTCTTCCCTACCACTCTGCCTATCAGAAATTATGCTCTTTCTCTCTGTCTGTCTCTCCAATTATTTCTCAAAAATCCCATAAAACACAAAAGTGAAAATCAAAACAAAAATAAAACAATGATAAAACATGCAAATTAAGCAAAAGCCCATAAAACAAAACATTTGTTTTGTGGTCACCAACTATCCATGCACATAGGAATCTGTTTTTCATTTTAAAAGTATAGATCTTCTGGTCTCTGAAGCAAATTAACACCATTTATTTAATGTGGTTTAGCTTGTTCTTAGGAATCTGTACCATTCACCATAAATACTGGCTTCCAATGATTATATTAAGGGATATTATTGTGTTATGGGACAAAAATAAAAGCACAAATTTACTTGAAGATAATAAAAAAAAACAGAAAAATTATATTTTGGGAGTGACAGATTCACTTTTTGAAATTTTATGGAATAAACAGTTTACATGGTGAGCCGTAATCATGATAACTCCTGAACTCTGTGCTTCTTCACTGCATTGGTGATATCCCAATAGTCAGTGGAATGGACGTTAGGGTGAATAGGCAGAAAGGAACACTAGTCCCATTTACATAAGACTGTCCATCACTTCCCCTACGTGATTTAAAATCTTCAAAGTCACCAACCCCCTGTGCATTTAGAGAGAATACTCATGGAAAGTTATTGGTGTTGGAAGATAATCTACAAAGTCTTCAGTGGAGAAGGAGGGCAGCCTGCCACGTGGCATGAAAAGCACAGTGTGAGATGGTTGTGTGAGCAGCTCATCCCCAACCCCATTACCTCAACCTACTGCACCTCACAGTAATCTGAGCAGAACTCAGACAGCCAAGAATGAATACATACCCTCACAATGTGGTTCAGACTACTCCGTCAGAAGCAAGAATGGTCGTCTGATAAATCTGAACTCGTCTTATATCTGATATGTATCGACATTGCCCCAAGTAATTGTGCCAGCACTATTCTGCCAGTTTAACACCACTGAATTCCACAGAGAGCTGTCCCTGTGGGATAGACTGCTTCCAGGATCATTGCTAGGAAAGGACTCAGCATCAGGACAAATCATGAAGAGTCCAGTACTGTAACCATGGCATATGATCAACATTTGTGAGCAGAGCTTCCTGGGTCACTGTCCTTAGTTTAGGAATCCATCACATGTTCTCTAGTATCTAGAGTATAGAGCTAGCTCAGGCATTGTTCTACACTGAGGAAAGTTCATAAAACAAAGAGGTGTTAAGAAGACAGCTTATCTAATTGATTCCAAATTTTAAAAATCAGCATTCTATGGCTGTAAAGAAACTAAGAACATTCTTCAGATTGCACCCATTACTCTCTGAAAATCTTGGCTTTGCCTACGGGTAAAATATATTCCTAGGAAAAAATAAAACTTTTTAAAATCTAGCATATTTTAACAAATAATGTAAATTAAATCAGATACAAACCAGAAGCCTGAGACTTTTCTAGCCATACACATTTCTTCATACAAGATAAGATGGAAGATAGTAATATGAATATCATGTGAAATAATGTAATATAGTGTACTATAAATTACATATATATATAAATTATATATAGCTATTGTTATATCTGTGTCTTCTAATGTTTTTCATTAGAAGGCAGTTCATTTTCAAGCACAAAATGTATGTTATTTTAAAAGGACTTTAATCATATTAACTAAACATAGTCTTCTATCTGATTGTTGGGTTCTGTGTGTGTGTGTGTGTGTGTGTGTGTGTGTGTGTGTGCGCACGTTCCTGTGTCTGTGTGCTGTCTATGTGTGGGTATGGTATGTGTGTGTCTGTGTCTGTGTCCATGTCTGTGTCCGTGTCTGTGTGCTGTCTATGTGTGGGTATGATATGTGTGTGTGTGTGTGTGTGTGTGTGTGTGTGTGTGTGTGTGTGTGGTGTGGAGGGGCAGGGAGACTCTGGACATGTGTGTTCTGTGTGTAGAGGTGTACATATGCATGTATGCATATGGAGGCTAGAGAAGTCTAAGGCGTTGTTCTTTTAGAGCCACTCTCCTTGTTTCCCAGACACAGCATCTTATTGGCCCAGAATGCACTAATTAGGTGAGGCTGGCTGAAGAGTGACTGTTTCCCCCTCCCTGGTGCTAGCATCACGAATACACACCAACACATCTGGCTTTTAACAAAGGTTATGGGGATCACATGAACATCTCATCCTTTCACAGCGAGCACTTTTTCTAACTGGCTACTCCTCATCCCCTAGATAGAATCCTTCATTTAATAATATGAAGTTGATCTCCACATCTGCAATGGTCATCCTCACATATATGTTCATCATTCTTCTATTAGCCAGTAGCACAAGACAAGCAAAGGAAGAAGGTGGCCTTGGATATACGGGGCTTCAAATATCATTTGCTCCCCTTGGTCTGAATCAAGTTTCCTCCACATAATCAAGTTGGTAATTCAGTCACAAAGTTTTGCCTTCTCAACCTCTGTCTAACATTAGAAAAGCCACGTGAAATGATGTATATTTCAGTAAAAAAAAAAAAAAAAAGTTACTGCACTGACTATTTGGCACTTGATGGGAAAAATAGTTCATATGTTGTGTAAAATAATATGATGATAATACACCATTTATTCAAAAAATAGGACAAACAGTACATCCACAGTGTATAACAGCTCCACCTCTGGTCACATATGCATAATAGCTGCAGCCAGAGACTCAAACATTTGTTGGGAATGCTGTGTTCACACCACCACCTCTCACAGGCTTCAGGCAGTAGAAGTAATGCAGATAAAGGGACAAACAAACATGGAGAGATAATAAAATAGAATATGGATCAGCCATTAAAAATAAAAGCAGATTCGTGACACACACTATAACGTGGATGAAAACGGAGAATTTTATGCTAAGCAATTCAAATGTGACAAAGAGAAAGGACAGAGGCTATGATTGCATTTACATGGGGCATCTAATTTAGGCAGAGAGGGAAAAAATACATACATAATAAGTATGAGATGTGAGATAAAAACCAGAGATTTTCTGTTGTTTGTTTGTGTTCACAACCCTGATTTCCAGCATAGGCTGGCCTAGATTTCAGGCTGACCTTTTTATATATTTTTTATTTTTTTATATTAATCACAGGTTATTTACTTTGTATCCCAGCCATAGCCCCCTCCCTCATTCCCTCCCAATCCCATCCTCCCTTCCTCATCTCCTCCCTGCCCCTTTCCAAATCCATTGATAGGGGAGGTCCTCCTCCTTTTCCATCTGACCCTAGCTTATCAGGTATCTTCAGGACTGGCTGCAATGTCCTCCTCTGTGGCCTAGCAAGGCTGCTCCTCCCTTGGGGGGGGGGTCAAAGAGCCAGCCACTGAGTTTATGTCAGAAATAGTACCTGTTTTCTTACTAGGGAACCCACTTGGATACTAAGCTGCCATGAGCTACATCCTAAAGGCAATAATTGATAAATGGGACCTCATGAAACTGAAAAGCTTCTGTAAAACAAAGGACACTGTCGTCGGAACAAAAGGACAGCCTACAGATTGGGAAAGGATCTTCACCAACCCTATATCTGACAGAGGGCTGATATCCGGAAATTATAAAGAACTAAAGGAGTTAAAAAGCAATAAATCAAGCAATCCAATTAAAAATGGGGTACAGAGCTAATCAGGCTGATCTTGACCTCACTGAGTTCCTGTCCAATTCCCAAGTCATTCAGATGACACGTCTGAGTCACCAGAACTGGTTAGTTGTTAATGTTTAATGAAAGTGTTTCAGTTTGAGAAGAGAAAAAAAAGCTCTCAAGACTGATGGTTTTAATGTAAAACAATGTAAGTAAGCTTTATACTTACCATGATTAAAGGGGCAAATTATGTGTAATCTGTGTCACCACAATGACAATCAAGAAGCATTTCTAAATGAAGCAGCAAGTCTTCCCTGAACCAAATTAGATGCAGAGCTTAGTAATTAAGATAAATTGCTGAATGTTAACTAGCTCTGGGTGGGCTATCACACAAAACCTTGAGAGAGTTGCAAGCTTCTTGACATACACAACAGCTATCTAAACCCTACTCTGTCTTCCTATGTAAAAGGTAAATATGTTTTCCAGCCACAGAGCCAAGTTCTGATCCCACAGGTTTGAATATTATCCATTATCCACAAGGAAGCACATTTTCTTCTGGGCACTTTTCCATATTTTACTCAACCTCGTTGTTCAACTGGAGAAGCCTTAGTCTAATCGAGAATACTCGGGGCACTCCAAGTGCTGAGAGCAAAGCAGATCCCAAGAGAGAGCACAGTTATCATCACATGTGAACAGCCCATGTGTGATCTTTGTTGTGGGTCCTATAAGAACCATTCTCCCCAAATTTTCATATGTTGAAAGCTTGACCCTCAGCACCAGATTCAGAGGTGTCACTTTAGGAAATGAATGGGTAATGAGGGCTCTGGCTTTCTCAGTGGCTTAACCCCACTGGAGACCTGCAATCAGGTGGCAGTGTGGAAATGCAGTTGACACCAGGAGATGGATCTAGCACGAAGACGTATTCCATTGGGGCTTATTCTAACAGGACATCCTAGCCCCTTTCTAGCTTTCTCTCTGCCACAAGCAGACATGCCGTGAGCAGTAATCAAGTAAGAACGTCAGAGATTAAAAACTAGTAAAATATGAGACAAAATAAACATGTTTACCTTAGTTTTACTTAGATTTTATCTCAGTAAAAGGGCCATTAGCTAGTAGAATTCTAAGATGTACATTACTTTTTTATTTTATTCCCTAAAGTTGCACTGTGGATTACATATCCTTGTTAATATCCTTAGAACAGGCAGCTACTCTTCCTACCCATTGATATTGTCATCATAAAGTTAAGGTGCTTCAGTTGCCTCAGCTCTCAGGAATGAGTTCTGTACTGTCCCTAGCACATACCATAAAAAGAAAATAAATGCATACTTACAAGAAGTGATTACAAGCTATGCATGACATCATATGCCTGTATTTCAAGCACCAGGGGCCACTAAGGCACAAATCACATGATCTCAGAAGATAGACATTAGTCTGGACAATGTGGACTGGCACCCTTCTCCAAAATGAAGCCAAGTGAGTGATTTATAGAGTTTGTTAAATGTCTATTAACATGAAAACAAAGTTAAAATAAGTAACTAAGCAGGGGAATCACTGGCTTCAGTAGCAGAGTGAAGCAAGTATCGCTGGAGGACATGAAAAGATGAAGGAAGTGAGCTGTTTCAGAGCCTTGCAGTCACCTCTGCCTACAGTCGAGGGCTATCCAAGAGCAGATGTGGCCTTCAGTAGAGCATCCTGTCCATAACCACCCAACAGACCATGAAGAATCAGTAGACAAAAGCCTCCAACTCTGCCTGCCCCCACAATCAGGGCTAAAGTGTACATTGGATGTTTTTTAAACATTGCAAATCCAGAAGCAAGATGGGAGAAGTAGAGAAGGAATGGCACTAATGTGGCTTCATGTGCTTTAACTTAAGTATATAGAGCAAAGCCAGAATAAAATTATCTATCTCTCGAACTGCAAATAAATGTTGAGCTACTGCTCGGCAGAATTGCAGTTGCACCGTTAATAGCCTGTGTGTGGATGTGCAGGTTGAGAGGCAGTTGTAAGAGCCATTCATTGCTTACTATTTTTTAATTCCAAATAATCATTAACAATGGGTGTTAAAATTACAGCAGTTCCCTGAACTGCCTAAGCTTGAGAGCCAGCAATTTGAAATAAACTATCATATGCAAACTTTAGGAGATGCCCTTACTGTCTCAATCCTTTCATTGCTATATAAGATACAATAGAATAAAAATATAAAAAGAGGGGTTCCAAGATGGCGTCGAACAGAGTGCCCAGTTTTGGAGAGGCAGAGGACATGAATCTCCTAAATTGGTGAGTGGAGATACAATTGAAACTAGAATTTGGACTTTTGGGCTTGCTAAAGGAGAGGGGACACCACAGAAGCCTGGAGTGCTTGTAGATTTAGATCAGGCATGGAGCTCTCTGAGAATGAAGTGGGGTGCTTCCCTTGTCTGTCCTCCTGTGCAGGGTTAGCTGAGCACAAAGCTCACAGCCTGGGGACTGAGACAGCAGAGACAGCACTCCTGTCTTAGCCCAGCAGACAGCTGTAACCACCTGCTGAACACCACCCCTCCAACACATGCCCGAGGAGTCCAAACCCCGGACCGGCCTAGGGCCTTCTTGCGGAGCTCCAGACCCATGGAGTGTCCCCTTCCACCCACCCCATGGGACGCGATCCCTCCAAAAGAAGCGCAGCGGAGCTCACATCCCTCTGGAAATCCCGCCCCACCAGAGCGCTCCCACCACAGGAAATCCCGCCCTGTGGTAGCGCACACACCTCTGGAAACCCAGTCACACCAGAGGGTACACAACTCCATAAACCCTACCACACTGGAGGAGCGCACACATCTCCAAAAGCACCCGCTGCCAGCGCCAGAGCACAGGCCCAACCACAGAGTGCCAACCATAGAGACTCAATTTCGCAATACAATCCTTCCTGGATCCAAAATCCGCAAAGCTCAGTGCCTGGGGTCCAAGACAGCAGAGGCAGGGCTTCAGGCCCCTCAGCCGCAGCAGAGAGCTGTAACCTCCCGCTGAACGCCACCCCTCAGAACACACGTCTGAGGAGCCCATGCCCCACCTAGTGCCCTCTTACCAAGCTCTGGACCCTCAGAGCGCACCCTCACCACCACCACTACCAGGCTCCGCTGGAGTGCACACACCACCAGAAACCCCACCTCACCAGAGTACACGCCCAAAGAGTGCCAGCCACAGAGACTCAGATCCACAGTACAATCCTTCCCAGATTCCCAAGTCTGCAGGTGGCAGTACTGACTACACAGGGCTGCCCAGCCAGTGATTGCATGGGCCATCCAACCCCTCAGTGTCAGATAACCAGCTGAATAGCCACCAAAGCCTAGTGGACCTGCAAAAACAATACGTGCCTGCAGTCTTCAACAGTGCTTGAGATCCCTTAAGAACCTGAAACACCTTCAGTGCCTGCAAGGCACCCCTCTCACACACTGAAGGCCTCTTCATTCTCCAACACCCTGTCCCTCAGGACACACCTACAAGCACACACTCAATCACATGCTACCCCATATTTGCCCTTCTATGCCTGCGAACTTTCCTCCTACAGGTATAGCTGAATCACCAATGCACACACTGAAACCACTGGACCACCCTCATTTTCCTGAAGAATTCTCCAGACACCAGAAAAAGACCAGTCTGATATGAAGAATCCAGGAACAAACAGTGAACACTATGGATAACCAAACGGCCAGGGGTCCACCAAAGAACACAACCAACGTAAATCAAGATATCAAGGCTTCACCGGCAACCGCCAAAAATTAATGAATACTCCAACTCATCAGAAACACAAGAAAATGATTTTAAAGCTATGATTATCCAATTAATTGAGGCACATAAAGAGGAAACCAACAAATCTCTGAGCGAAATAGCCATACAGATTCAAACATTTATAGAGGAAACATTCTCTTGAGACTTTAAATATGAGGGCTGTGATTTAGCTTGCTTTCTATTGCTCAAGAGAAAGTTATAAAAGATAATATAAACTTGGGGGTATGAATAGAAATTTTTGTGTATTGACCCACTGGGAAAGCTCTTTTGCTGTTTCATGTTACATCACATGTTGGTGATTTCACAGATCACAGACATGAGACACTCAAATTATGAATGATACAATTAAATGATCTATTACAAGAATTTGTGTTAGAATCAATTTTCAGATAGATATATTTGGATCATCTGGTAGGTTCTCAGTTGTCTTTTTATTTTACTTTAATTAATTTATTTTTTATTAGTTACTATTTACTCAATTTGTATCCCAGTTGTAGCCCTCTCCCTCAGCCCCTTCCAATCTTACCCTCCCTCCCTCATCTCCTCCCATGCCCTTCCCCAAGTCCACTAAGAGGAGAGGTCCTTCTCCCCTTCCATCTGACCCTAGCCTATCAGGTCACATCAGGTGGCTACATTGTCTTCCTCTGTGACCAAAAGCTACATCAAGATGTGGTTTATATAGGCTCATACTTCCATGCCTCAATCCAATCGCAAATGGAAGCCATTATAGGAACTCAGTCCAGTCAGGAATCTGGAAGCAGGAACTGAAGAGATTTTGGAGGAATGCTGTTTACTGGCTTGTTCCTCATCGCTTACTCACCCTCCTTTCTCATACAACCCAGGCTCACCTGCCCAGAGCTACATACACGCACAGTGTGCCATGCCTTTCCAAATCAGACATTAATCAAGAAA
This sequence comes from Rhombomys opimus, assembly GCA_010120015.1. Lineage (NCBI taxonomy): Eukaryota > Metazoa > Chordata > Mammalia > Rodentia > Muridae > Rhombomys > Rhombomys opimus. The sequence goes on from REGO01000563.1 coordinate 911,767, forward strand.
ATGCCCCCACACACTTGTCTACCAGTCAAGCTGATACAGCTTTTTTATCAATTAAGATTCTCTCAGAGGTGTGTCCTAGCTTGTTTTCAGTAGACACAAATCTAATGAAGAAATTAATGGATCTCTTTGTCAATGTGACAAACATATACATCATTGCTAAACCACTTTTTAAAGATAATATTTAACAGTTAACCAAAATCTAGAGTGTATGGGAACCTATGATCTTGAGTCAAGTATTAGGTGTGGGATACCTCCATACAAGTTATTGTTCAGGGAGGTCCCAGGGCACCCAAACAGCATAGTCTGTTGTCTTTGCTCATGGAAGCCCTACAGAATTACTTGTACCCTCATCCTGAAACCATTACCATTACCCTGTTTGAGGACATAGAAAATTAATCTTAAATTGACCAAAAAAGTCTGCCCCTACTGTTTAACTTTCATAGTGTTAGATGCGATGGAAAGAAAATACGTCAGTGGTTTTGCCCAATGATGGACCCTACATACCTCAACACTGGCCTGCCAGGCAAGTTTGTGTACTCTGGTACAAGAGTGATATGATGGTTAGCTGAGTAGCAAAGGTCTTTCTGATTGGATTTGAAGCCTTCTACACAGGACAGGAATATGCATGGTATATTAATTTTAGTTAAAAGCCCATGATTAAGGAGATCATAGGCCCTGAACAGAGGAGTTAATAGTAGTTGCTTATTTCTTAAATTATCATGTTGTCAAATTACATTCTTAGTATTTATCTTTATATCCATAGATATAAGCCTTTCTCAGCCTTGGTCAGAGAAATTTCTTTTTGATGTATTTAGAAAGTAAATATATCCAAAATATGCACAAGTATAAAAGGACATTTGCTCAACTATGTTTGTAGCAGCTTTATTCATAATAGCCAGAATCTGGAAACAACCTAGATGTCCCTCAACTGAGGAATGGATACAGAAATTGTGGTATATTTACACAATGGAATACTACTCAGCAATTAAAAACAAAGAAATCATGAAATTTGCAGGCAAATGGTAAGAACTAGAAAAGATCATTCCGAGTGAGGTAACCCAGAAGCAGAAAGACACATATGGTATATACTCACTTATAAGTGGATATTAGTCATGTAATATAGGATAAACTTACTAAAATATATACTCCTAAAGAAGCTAAACAAAAAAGAGAACCCTAGGGAAGTAGTTCAATTATCACTCAGAAAGCAAATTGAATAGACAATGAAAACAGGAGAAAACAGGGAACAGGACAGGAGCCTACCACAGAGGTCCTCTGAAAGACTCTACCCAGCAGGGTATTGAAGCAATTGCTGAGACTCATAGCCAAACTTTGGGCAAAGTGCAGAGAATTTTATGAAAAAAGGGGGAGATGAAAGACCTGGAGGGGACAGGTGTTCCACAGGGAGAGCAACAAAACCAAAAAATCTGGGCACAGGGGTCTTTTCTGAGACTGATACTCCAACCAAGGACCATGCATGGAGATAATCTAGACCCCTTGTTCAGCTGTAGCCCATGGCAGCTCAGTGTCTACAAGGGTGCCCTAGTAATGGGAACAGGAGCTGTCTCTGACATGAACTCAGTGGCTGGCTCTTTGATTACCTCCCCCTGAGGGGGAAGCAGACTTACCAATCCACAGAGGAAGACAGTGCAGCCAGTCCTGATGAGACCTGATAGGCTAGGGTCAGATGAAAGGGCAGGAGGACCTCACCTATCAGAATACTGGAGAAAGGGGAAGGGAAGAGATAAGGGAGAGTGGGATTGGAAGGGGATGAGGGAAGGGGCTACAGCTGGGATAAAAAGAGAATAAATTGTAATAATCAAATAAATAAATAATTTTTTTTAAAAAAAAGAAAGTAATGAAGAGACTCATGCTGGTCAAAGAACTGTAAATAAGTGGAAGTGCTGAGCTACACGTGGGTCATCTATATCAAAATTCTCTTATCCAACGCTCAGGGAAGAGAGTGGACCAAAAAAAATGTAAAAGCCAGAAGAAGAGGAGGAAAACTGTAAAATGTTGTCTTCTTGATGTGACCTGTTTAATTCATAATCAACTAACAGCCAGGACAAGACGATAACAAGATCAAGCCACCCAAAATTTCAGCACATGGGGGAGAGGACCCTGAGGCTCCATCTCTAGCAGGGGAACTATTGGCAGCTGATGGCTGCTGAAGGAGGTAGAACGATTTTCTCAGAGGGATGTGATCACTAATAAGTTAACCATATACCAATGGATAGCTGTACACCAGTGTACAAATGGGTGAACTAAGTTGATTCAGGGGGCCAGCAATAACAGTAATACAATAAAACTTCTTGATGATGGTAGTAAGATAAGCTTTTGGGTCCCTGGGGGACCTGAAAGGAGGTGTTAGATCATAGAAAAAATCAAAAGACATGGCATAAAAGTTTTCAAACAATAAAGGAAACAGCTAACCATTCCTAGCCTTAAAAAAGTAGAGTATAGTGTATTTGTTTGAAACTGTATTATTTATATGATGATACAGAGCAAATCAAGTCAGTCCAAACCCTCTTGTCTCAAAAAAATAAGTAATCTATAACTAAGTCTAGGAATTAGATTTTGACTGGAAACATTCACCAAATCTCAATCACATAATATTCAGAACTATGCACATTAAATATGCATAAACATTCTCCTTATTCACTGTTCTATGCTCCTTATATTTATCATAATGAAATATTTAAACAAAAAGTGCATGTCCCATTTCACCTTTAAATGTTTTTGCCAGGAGCCAAAGCTATCTACTGAAGCCAAAGTCAAAGAGTGAGACAAAGCTATCTAGCGGAGACAAAGCTATTTACTTAAGCCAAAGCCAAGTAGTGAGCAAAGGTCATTTAGTGGAGACCTAAAGCTATTTAGTTGGAGAGTTAGCTAGCACCCAAAATCATGGGTGATAGATTGTGAGAACATCCGTCTGTTAGTTTTAGAGCATCTGTGAGATAGCTTAAGAAAACATCCTTACGGCATCTTGCAGGTGCAATATTTAAACCATGAAAGCACTCTTCCTATCTCCTGCAGCAGTAAATTAACCTTCCCCCCTTTCCTGCCTTCTCCCTATATAAGTTGGGTAAAAATTTCTAATAAACGGAAGCGTTGATCAGATGAACAGACTTGGCTTTCATTCCTGCTTCTCTTGTTCCTTTTTCCCCCATTTCTTCCAATCTCTCCACCGTAGGAACCCCGTTGAAGCCCCGTGGGTCGGGGCATGTTTTTGTTTCTCATTTCCCCAAAAGGTTCCAATATCCATTATGTGTAGTCCTAAATACTCTGGAGATTAAGGCAGAAGCCCTATCTTAACTCAATATTCTAGAACAGCCTTCAAAATGCTGGAATATCCATCTTAAAATTAATGATAACAGGATTTAGTGTCTTAAGACATTTGACAAAAGGCATTTGACAAAATCCAACATCCATTCATGTTTAAAGTATTGCAGAGATCAGGGATACAAGGCACATACCTGAACATAGTAAAGGCGATATACAGCAAGCCTATAACCAACATCAAACTCAATGGAGAGAAACTTAAATCATCCCACTGAAATCAGGGACAAGACAAGGCTGTCCACTCTCTCCATATCTTTTCAACATTGTTCTTGAAGTCCTAGCTAGAGCAATAAGACAATTGAAGGAGATCAAGGGGATAAAAATGGGAAAAGAAGAAGTCAAAGTATCATTCTATGCAGATGATATGATAGTATAGGTGAGTGACCCCAAAAACTCTACCAGGGAACTCCTACAGCTAATTAACACCTTCAGCAAAGTGGCTGGATACAAAATTAACTCAAAAAAATGAGTAGCCTTCCTGTATACAAAGGACAAAAGGGCAGAGAAAGAAATTAGGGAAACAACACCCTTCACAATAGCCACAAATGACATACAGTACCTTGGTGTGAACCTAACCAAGCAAGTCAAAGACTTGTATGAAAAAAATTTCCAGTCTCTGAAGAAAGAATTAGAAGAAGATATGAGAAGATGGAAAGATCTCCCATGCTCATGGCGTGGCAGGATAAATATAATAAAAATGGTCATCTTACCAAAAGCAATCTACAGATTCAATGCAATTCCCATCAAATTACCAACACAATTCTTTACAGACCTTGAAAGAAAAATTCTCACCTTCATATGGAACAACAAGAAACCCAGAATTGCTGAAACAATTTTCTACAGTAAAAGATCTTCAGGAGGTATCTCCATCCCTGATCTCAAGCTGTACTATAAAGCAACAATACTAAAAACTGCACAGTACTGGCATAGAAACAGACTGGTGGATGAATGGACTCAAATAGAAGACCCTGACATAAATCCTCACACTTATGGACACCTGATTTTTGACAAAGATGCCAAATCCATTCAATGGAAAAAAGACAGCATCTTCAACAAATGGTCTGGTCTAACTGGAAGTCTACATGTAGAAAAATGCAAATAGATCCATGCTTATCACCCTGCACAAAACTAAAGTCCAAGTGAATCAAAGATCTCAACATAAAACTAGACACACTAAACCGCTTAGAAAAAAAAAGTGGGAAATGCCCTTGAACTCATTGGCACAGGAGACAACATCCTGAACAGAACACCAACAGCATAGGCTCTAAGAGCAACAATCAATAAATGGGACCTCATGAAACTGAAAATCTTCTGCAAAGCAAAGGATACTGTTCTCAGAACAAAACGACAGCCTACAGATTGGGAAAAGATCTTCACCAATCCTATATCTGACAAAGGGCTAATATCCAGTATATATAAAGAACTAAAGAAGTTAAACAGCAAAAAATCAAGTAATCCAATTAAAAAATGGGGTACAAAGCTAAACAGAGAATTCTCTGCAGAGAAATATCGAATGGCAGAGAAACATTTAAAGAAATGCTCAACCTCATTAGCCATCAGGGAAATGCAAATCAAAACGACCCTAAGATTTCACCTTACACCCATCAGAA
>REGO01000563.1:923470-942440 GCA_010120015.1 Rhombomys opimus
TCTCTCTGGTGTCTGGAGAGTTCTTCAGGAAGCTGAGATCTCTCAGCATGTGCTGAGGACTAGCTGTACCTGTGAGAGGAAAGTACACAGGCTCAAACGGGGCAAATGCAAGTGTGCACGTGCACATGCTCACGCGCACGCGCGTGTGTGTGTGTGTGTGTGTGTGTGTGTGTGTGTGTGTGTGTGTGTAAGTGTTCGTGGACGTGTGTCTCGAGGGACAGAGTCATGGCTAATGTTGAGCCCTTGAGTGTGTGGGAGGTGCTCTGCACTGTACATGTCGCAGGCGCTAGTGATGATCGCAGCGCAATTTCTGGCATTAACTGCCTTAACTCCTCAATTAGACCCACAGAGCAGGAACTTCAATGTCCCTAGTGCCCCTCTGTTTCCCAAAGTGGGTATGTGGATGGGAGGGGGTTCGATATCTGGCTTCTGTTTTAGAAGGACCCATGATCTGGGGATCTGCAGATTCTCAAGGGTGCACTCACTTACAGGCAGGTCACTTGGCAGAGATCGTGGAATTGGCCTCTCTGCTCTCTGGTTTGGCCCTGCTTATTTGATGTGCTCCACCAGTTCTGTGCTGCTGTCACTGCCAGGTTCTGAGGTCTTGCTGCAGCTGGAAATTTCAGGGTGGTTACATCAGCAGGGATGGGGTAACCAGGCTCTCTGTTCTCTGGTTTGGCCCTGGTTAGTCTTAAACTGGAGGGCTGATGTGCCTCCGCCAGCTCAGTGCTGCTCCACCGCCAAGTCCCGCTGTAACTAGAGACTGGGTTGCTAGTCCCGATGCTTTCTGGGAAGTCCTGGGGTCTCTTCACTGTGCTCTCCAAGCTTGGAAGGCCCAGCACCTGGTGTGTCTAGCTTGTATGGCGTTTCTGCCCACTTTTGGTGAGTATACAGCGTATTCTCTGTCACTGTGGGATTGGGCGGGCTGTACAGTCACTGATGGCGATCCTGCGGAGCTAGTATGGAGTCTAGCAGACTCGGGCCCTGGGAGGATGGTGCAGCTGCCGTGCGAATCTGGGACTCCGGGACACGTACTGCTGGCCTTTGCCTGCTGCTAAAGGGCTTGGGGCTCAGCCTCAGCGGCTGTATACCCCAGGCAGTTAGGTCTGCTCTGAGAAAGACCAGTCAGCTGTGCCGCTGTGCCGAGGAGGAGGGAGGTCTGGGGGAGGGGAGTGCAGCGAGATCAAAGGATCGTTTCTCTTCTTCCCCAAACAAGTTCCCGGGTGACCCGAGACCAAAGTTTTCACCTTCTGCGATGTTCCCTGTCGTCTAGAAAGCCTCACCGTTGTTTTCCTGGGTTAGGAGTCCTTCCATTCACCAACTCAGAAGTTCAGGTATTCCACCGCTCAGAAACTGTGTGTGCTAGTCGTCTTCTTGGCTCTGCCCCCCATATCTAGCCACTTTGATGAAGGTGTTTATCAGTTGTAGGAGTTGCCTGGTAGAATTTTTGGGGTCACTCAGGTATACTATCATATCATCTGCAAATAGTGATACTTTGACTTCTTCCTTTCAGAACTAAATCACCTTGACCTATTTAACTGTCTTATTGCTCAAGCACTATGTTAAAGAGGTATGCAGAGAGTGTGCAGCCTTGCCTTGTCTCTGATTTCAGTGAGTTTGCTTTAAGTTTCTCTCAGTTTAGTTTGATGTTGGCTATAGGCTTGCTGTGTATTGCCTTTAGTATGTTTAGGTAAGTGCCTTGTATCTCTGATCGCTCCAGGACTTTAAACATAAATGAATGTTGGATTTTATCAAATGCTTTTTCAGGATCTAATGAGATTACCATATGTGTGATCTTTTTCTTTCAGTTTGTTAATATGGTGGATTACATTGATGGATTTCCATATATTAAACCACCCCTGCATGACAGGGATGAAGTGTACTTGGTCATAGTGGATATCTTTGATGTGTTTTTGGATTCGGTTTGAGAGTATTTTATTATTGTGTATTTTTGTATCAATGTTCATAAGAGATATTGGCTTGAAATTTTCTTTCTTTGTTGGGTTTTTGTGAGATTTAGATATCAAGGTGACTGTGGCTTCAAAGAATGAGTTTGGTAATGTTCCTTTTGTTTCTATTTTGTGGAATAGTTTGAAGAGCATTGGTGTTAGCTTTCCTTTGAAAGTCTCGTAGAATTCTGGGCTGAAACCATCTGGCCCTGGGCATTTTTTGGATGGGAGAAGTTGATGACAGCTTCTATTTCCTTGGGGGATATAGGACTCTTTAATTGATTTGCCTGATCTTGATTCAGCTTTGGCAAGTAGATTCGATCAAGAAAATTGTCCATTTCATTTAGGTATTCAAATTTTGTGGCGTATAGGATTTTGAAGTAAGACCTAATGATTGTTTGGATTTCCTCAGTGTCTATAGTTATGTCCCCCTTTTCATTTCTGATTTTATTGACTTGTGTGTTGTCTCTCTGCCTTTTAGTTAGTTTGGCTAAGGATTTGTCTATCTTGTTGATTTTCTTAAAGAAACAGCTCTTGGTTTCATTGATTCTTTGAATTGTTTTATTTATTGATTTCAGCCAGAGTTTGATTATTTTTAGCTGTCTGCTCCTCTTGAGTGTGTCTGCTTCTTTATTTCTTAGGGCTTTCAAGTGAGCCATTAAGTTGCTTGTATGAGATGTTTCAAATTTCTTCTTGAAAGCACTTAGTGCTAATTTTCCTCTTAGCACCGCCTTCATTGTGTCTCATAAGTTTGGGTATGTTGTGCCTTCATTTTCATTGAATTCTAAGAAGACTTTAATTTCTTTCTTTATTTCTTCCCTGACCCAGTTGTCGTTTTAGTAACGAGTTGTCCAGTTTCCATGTGTGTGTAAACTTTTTGCTATTTCTGTTGTTGTTGAGGCCCAGCTTAGTCCATGGTGATCAGACAGGATACGAGGGATTATTTCAATCTTCTTGTTTCTGTTGAGGTTTGCTTTGTGACCAACTATATGGTCTATTTTGGAGAAGGTTCCATGAGGTGCTGAGAAGAAGATAAATTCTTTTGTGTTTGGGTGTAAGGTTCTGTAGATGTCTATTAGGTCCTTTTGATTCATGACCTCTGTTAGAGACATTGTTTCTTTGTTTAATTTCTGTTTTGTTGACCTGTCCTTTGTTGAGAGTGGGATGTTGAAATCTCCCACTCTTAATGTGTGGGGATCTATGTGTGGTTTCAGTTTTCTGATGTTTCTTTTACAAATGTGGTTGCTCTTGTATTTGGGGAATAGATGTTCAGAACTGTGATTTGTTCTTGGTGGAATTTTTCTTTGATGAGTATGAAGTGTCCTTCCCCATCTCTTTTGATTAATTTTGGTTGAAAATCTATTTTATTATGTTTAGAATGGCTACTCCTGCTTGCTTCTTGGGTGCATTTGCTTGGAATACCATCTTCTAGCCCTTTACTCTCAGATAATATTTATCTTTGTGACTTAGGTGTGTTTCTTGTATGCATCGGGTTGTTGGTCCTTGTTTAAGTATTCATTTTGTTAGTTTGTGTCTTTTCATTAGAGAGTTGAGTCCATTGATGTTGAGGGAGATTAATTAAGAGTGGCTGCTAGATGCTTTGATTTTGATGTTGGCTGTGGAGTGTGTTTGTGTGCTTGGCTACTTTAATTTTGCTGTAGTGAGGTTACTTATTTCCTATGTTTTATTTAATGCAGTTAGCTTTTCTGGGCTGCATTTTTCCTTCTAGTATCTTCTGTAATGCTGGATTTGTGAGTAGGTATTGTTCAAATATTTTTTGTCGTTGAATATCTTGTTTTCTCCTTCTATGATGACTGAGAGTTTTGCTGGGTATAGTAGCCTGGCCTGACATCTTTGTTCTCTTAGGGTCTGCATGATATCCACCCAGGCTCTTCTGCCTTTCATAGTCTATGTTGAGAAGTCATGTGTGATCCTGATGGGTTTGCCATTATATGTTACTTGGTCTTTTTCCCTTGCAGCTTTTAGTATTTTTTATTTTTTCTGTACACTCACTGTTTTGATTATTATGAGGCAGGGGATTTTCTTTTCTGGTCTAATTTATTAGGTGTTATGTAGGCCTCTGTATTCTTATAGGCCTCTCCTTTAAGCTTGGGGAAATTTTCTTCTGTGATTTTATTGAAAATATTTTCTGGGCTTTGGAGGAGGGAATCTTCTTTTTCCTCTATTCCTATTATTCTGAAGTTTTGTCTTTTCATGTTGTCTTGGATTTCTTGGATGGTCTGTGTTAGGAATTTTTAGATTTAATATTTTCTTTGATGGATTATATTGATTTCTTCCATTGTATCTTCCATGCCTGAGATTCTTTCTTCCATCTCTTGTAGTCTATTTGTTATGCTTACCTCTATAGTTCCTGTTTCTTCCCTAAGTTTTTCCTCTCCATGATTTCCTCTGTTTGTGTTTTCTTTAATTTTTCCAATTCTATTTTCAGATCTTGAACCATTTTGTTGATTTTCTTCACCTGTCTGACTGTATTTTTCTGTTTTTCCTTCAATTTCTTCAGTTGTTTGAATATTCCTCTGTTTCTTTTATTCCTTTCAGTGATTTAATTATTTCCTCTCTAAAGGCCACAAACTGTTTGGCTGCATCTTTCCATATTTCTTTATTGATGGCCATAAGTATTTGTCTTTATCTTCCTCCATTTATTTACACACTTTGTTTCCTCTATTATCTTCTTCATAAGCTTAGACATAAAGTCATCTTCTTTAATTTCATTTAGCTGGGGTGTCCAGGGCTGCTTGCTCCTGGATAACTGGGTTCTGGAGATGCTATATTGCTCTGTTTTTTTGTTGGTTACACTTTTACACTGGCCTCTACCCATTGGACTATTTTAGGTGTTGTTTCTTAGTTTCTGGTGCTTCCTGGAATCCTGGGGTGGGGAGAATCCCCTTAGCAGGAAGATGATTTTTCCTGAAGAAGGCCTCCTCAGCTTTTTGGGTATGGTCACTGAATGGCCTGTATTTCTCAGTAATTGCCACAGCTCACCTCAAGCATGTAGACCTGAGTGGTAACTATGATCTTTTCTAGTCAGGGGATTCCCCTCTCACCCAGAGAAGTCCTGGAAATAACTTCCCTGCTGCTGGGTTTCTTGCTCTGAATTTAGAGAGTTGCTGCTGTTGTTCTTACACTGTTTGCTAGGCACAGCCCTCTTGAAGAACCTGGGAGCCTAGAGTTTTGGTCAGTTTAGTTAAGGATAACTGGTTGCCCCTTGGAGCAGTATCTGGGGTCTGATCTAGGGGATCCCAGGTTTCTGTGGTCTGAGGTTTAGCTGTGCCCCAGTACCCAATCGGTAATCAGTGGCAGGTGAGCACAGCTCTAACACGTGCAACATGAGGCTAGAGCCTGGAGCCTGGGACAACCCAGAAACTTTTCCAAAGCTGGGTGTTTTGAGGTCAGACCAGATGTTTCCCCCCACAATGGGGTTTCCTCCAACAGGGAGACCCAGTCTGTGGTGTTTTGGGATCCACAGTTCCATCTTTGGTAGTGTGTAGAACACACAGGTGCAGGTGAGTGCTGGCTCCAAACTGGGCACCTGTAGCAACCCAGGAACTTTTCCTGAGAACTTTTCCAGGGGAGGGGGTTGGCTGAGTGCTCTAAGCTCAGACCTGCTGTTTCCCTCACTGTGGGGTTTTCTCCTGACAGTGAAACCTGGTCTCTGGTGCTCTGGGGCCACAGTTCTGTCTGGGACAGAGTCAGGCACGCAGCAGGTCACTGGGTTGGGGGCTGAGTACCCCTGTCTGGGCTGGCAGCTATATGCCTGCTGGTCCCAGGGACATTCTCTAAGGATTGACTGGGTGACCTGAGGTCCGTCCTGTTTGCTGTGGGGTTTTCTCAAGACTGGAACTCCCAGTCTCTGGTATTTTGGTGCTCACAGTTCAGCCTGAGAAGGTAATCAAGACACACAGGTGTGTGGCTCTTGGCTGGAGACCGAGTGCCTGCCAGGACCTGGGAACTCTTCTGGGATTTAGTTGGGTGACCTGAACCAGACTGATTCCCATACCGTGGGGTTTCCTCTCACCTGGAAAACACAATTGCTGGTGTTTTAAGGCTCAGAGTTCGGTCTCTTGATTGCTGTGCCAACACTGCTGTCCTGCTCCTCAGACACAGTGTCCTCCCAGTGCCACCATCTTGGAACCTCCCCCTCATTTTTGTTTTTAAAAACAGAAATTCATGGAAATTAATAAAATTATATCTTTCTCTAAGAATATTTCAAATATTCAAATTTTTCTAAGTTTTGCACAATTTTAAATAACTATAATTCACATATTTGGAAAAGTTATGTATTCCTTGGATTATCTCAATAGAAATAAGTGCAATCTATATACCATATATTGCCCTAATATAAACTTTTGAAGGCTTGAAACATTGAAATATAAATATTTGGTCAATTCTTGACAAAGAGCCAGCTGTTCAATACCATAGATAGAGAAAATGTTAAAGAAGTTACATTAGTTAACCATATATAATGTACAGTTTTAAGATTATAAATGGTTCCTGTTTCCAGTGAGTTAATGGTTCACATTTTTGTTTACAATTATATCTGTTTGTAGTTTTCATTTTCATCTATCTCTTTGTATTTTTTAATAATTTTTACCACGTTTATATTTTTTACCACATGTTTATATTTTTTTACCACATGTATATATTTCAGAAATTTTGTGGTATAGTCTAAATTGTTTACTGTACTTTTTGAAAAATCACTAATGTAAAATTGAGTTTAATGAGTGTCTGAAAATTGATAAAGGTGTATATTGCTTCCTATAAAAAAAGATTATATACTAGGGACTTGAGAAATGACTCAGTGGTTAAGAGCACTTGATGCTCTTCGAGAAAACCCAGGTTTGATTCCCATCACCCACAAGGCAGGTCCCAATGATCTAGAACTCTAATTCCAGGGGTCATCCTCCATTTTCTGGCCTCTGTGGGCACTGCATGTACATGGTACACAGATATATATGTGGGCAAAATACCTATACATAGAAAATAAAAATAGATAAACTTTTTTAAATGCATTAACTTTTTAAAATTATATATATGATTTATAATGTACAACTGACACATATCATAGCATAAATCTTTTTTTTTCAAGAGTTCTCAAGAATTTATTGTAAGGAATTTTGATTTTAAGTCTTTATATAGATAACAAATTGAAGTCTACATGGGGAAATTGTAATTTAGAGTGCGCTAATAAAATTGGTTTAAAACTCTTGACATAGCATAAATCTTAAGCCATGCATTCAATTAAGTATCTTGGAATGGATTTGAAGAGAAAATAATAACATTTAATAAGTCAAAATGAGGCAAATTGTTACTGGTATCATAAGGCTTTCTTTTTTCTTTCTTCTTTTTTTAAGGTTCTTAAATGCTTCTACCTTCCTTTCCTCCCACCCCAACCTTAAATAGGAGCTTAGAAGGGAATGAGACCTCTTTTAGCTACTTTTGGCTGATTAGGGTCATTGCGTTCTTTAGTGGTATTTCAATTTTAATTGTCAGGATACCAGCCGTCCATTCAAACAGCAAAGGAGCAAACCGCAGCAGCAGCAAACAGCAACAACAGCGAAAGCAGTGGTACCGCTCAGCAAAAGCAGCAAAGCTCCCCCTAAATGGCAGGAGTCCACCTAAGTGACAAAAGTACTCCAAAAAAGTTCTCACTGAGAAAACCAGCAAAGTGCTCCAAACCATTGAAAAGCATAGAGATGTAAAAGGCATCATCTCACTGTCATCGGGCTTCTATTTATCCCTGCTCAGAGTCCACACAATTATGTTTTCCAGTTCACCATGTCCCTCACAAACATCAAGTGCCTTTTCATGGACGCTGTGTTCCACAGTGGCAGGGTGAACATTTGCACATCACACACTTGGGAACAAAACAAACAAACAAACAAACAAAAAAGCATATTCACATGACACAACTAAGTTTCCAAAGAAACCAGAAATTTCTATTTCAAAACTATATACTATTCACTCTGGTGAATTATCTCTAATATATGAGGCTGATTAGTGGGAGAAGTCTGTGAGAAGATGATGTAGAAGAGCATAAAGTCTCAGGGCAAAGACTCAAAGTTATAGGAAAAGACTCCATCATCCTCACAGTAAGTTCCTTCTGTCTGATGAGCTATCTTAGCATATTAAAATAAAAACAAATAACAGTGCAGTAACATATTTTTGCCATGGATTCAGTGCCCGTGATATAAGAAAATATAAGCAGGAGACATGTATCCTGACTTTCTTTTCACACTAAGTTTACACAGGTAAAAGCATAAGGCTTTCGTTAATGCAGGAAAGTTCAACAAGGAAGGATGAAGATATTGGCAAAAGGTAACACATAGGTCAAAGTGAGTTCTACAAGGTAATGCATGGGATGCCGAAGCCATGTTCCTCAGAATAACAATAATGTGAAGAAAGCATGGTTCTTAATATTTGTCAATCACCTTTTGTCTGAAAAACACATACTAAATGGTTTTGTTTTATTACCTCAACCCTCTCAGTCGTCGATAACATTTTACAGTTTATGAAATCAAGGCCATTAAAACCTCAGTCAAACTTCATGAAAATCAGGTACATTTTTTTGCCTTATATTATAGAATCTGTATTCCAAAAGCTCATTGGTAATTTTACCATTTTACTTCAGTTCTTTACTAATTTCTAAAGCACTCACATGGCTTGTTACTATGCCTTTTATATAAACATGGCACATGTAAGCGATTTATCATCTCCAGCATCTGGGGAACACAGTGAACTCCATAGAGATGAGGAATGTAGCCACAACTGGATGTTTGAAAAAAAATGGTTATGAAGAGTATGTTATAGAAATGGTTTTTTCTCACAGGATTATGATAACATTCACAAATGGGTAAAGTCTGGCAGCATAGATGGTAAAGGGAAAAGGATTATAGGGCCATTTAGTTCCACAGAGTTGACCATGTTTAAATCAAAGTAGACATGCCATGTAGGCATTATAGGCTGTATAGACTCTAAGTTTGAAAAAGTATTTGTGGGGATGACAGTCACAGTCACAGCCTGAATAAGACACATCATCTATAGGAAGAAAGACCAAATACCAAGGTATGTATTATTCTGAAGGTGAAAAGATTAGGACTTAAGGAAAGGTAGCCAAGGAGAAAAGGGGAATAAAACAAATTCCACCGAAACAAGAAGCATAGTATGTGGGCTATGTGAATCCCACCGACCCATGAGCATGGGAGTTTTTTCCATAGTCTGATGCCTTCTTCAGTTCTTTCTTCAAAGAGTTAAAGTTCTTGTCATACAAGCCTTTTACCTACTTGGTTAGAGTTACAGCATGCTATTTTATATTATTTGTGGCTATTGTGAGGGGTATTGTTTCTCTAGTTTCTTTTTTAGCCTATTATTGCTTGTATATAGAAAAGCTGGTGATTTTTTTAATTAATTTTGTATGCAGACATTCTGCTATATTTTTAGAAATTGAATAGGAGCCTTACATAAACACCTGCATACAGTAGAATGTAGAAAGGATAGCACCAACTAACCTGGGTCCACGGGGGCTCCCGGAGATGGAACCACCAACCAAAGACCATGCATGGGCGGGACCTAGACACTCTACACATATGTAGCAGATGTGCAGCTTAGTCAGCATGTGAGTCTCTTAACAATGGGAGCAGTGGCTGTCTCGGACTCTGTTGGCTGCCACTGTATCCCTCCCCCCTAGCCGGGCAGCTTGTCAGGTCCCAGTGGGAGAAGATGCGCTAGTCCAGCTATGAACTGAGGTGCCTAGGTGGGTTGATACCCTTGGAGGCCCCGTATTTTCTGAGCACGGGGTGGGTGGGAAGGACAAGGAAGAGATGAGGGAGGGGGCTGGGACCAGGCTGTAAAGAGATTAAAATAATAAATAAATAAAAACAAATAACTGACATTAAAATATGTATATAGGTAAACCTTTGATCTGATTGATATACTGCTATCAGGATTTGGCCCAAGCTCTTTAATGGTGACAGTCAACTCATCAGCAAGAAAGATTACTTTCATAGAACAAAAATTAGCTGTTAGTTTTTATTTTAAATGTTTTAAGGCAAAGCTACCTTTTGGATCTGCTGTACAAAAGCCTGAATTCCTCTGTTCTGGTCTGGAGAGTGACTTAGCACATTCTTTGTAAGGTGACTTGGGGCTGCCCTTGTCCCACTGATCTGGGTATCATGTACCTGTGTAGGAAGCAGTCTTGTGCCACTGACCCACAGTCATGTATCTGCACAGGAGACAGTCCTGTGGCACAGACCTGGGTAGCAGGGACCTGTGTGGGAAGTAGTCTTGTGCTGTTGACCTGCCATCATGAATGTGAGGGAGGCAGTCCAGTCTTGACGATGTTTTTCAGCTCACTTCGGTGATCGGTCATCCTGTGAACACGAAGGCCCACGTCATTGGTTTCCTTTCTTTACACATTAAACTCACTTTCACTGCTGTTAGCTGTGCTGTGCTTATACAACTTACTTTGCTGTTAAAAACAAGGAAATCATGAAACTTGCAGGCAAGTGGATGGAGCTAGAAAAGATCATTCTGAGTGAGGAAACCCAGAAACAGAAAGACAACCATGGAATATATGTATTAATAAGTAGATATTAGCCGTATAATATAGGACAGCCATCTACAGACCTAAAGAAGCTAAACAAAGAGGACTCTAAGGAGAATGCTTAAATCTCATTCAGAATGGCAAACAGGATAGACACCAGAAGTGGTGGAAGAGAGGAAACAGGATGGGAGCCTATTATAGAGGGTCCTCTAAAAGGATTCACTCAACAGTGGATCAAAGCAGATGCTGAGACTCGGGGCCAAACTTTAAACAGAGTGCAGGGAGTCTTATGGAGGAAGAGAGGGTTGGGATTAGAGGGACATGGAAGGGACAAGCGCTCCACAAGGAAACTAACAAAACTAAAAGATCTGAGCCCAGGGGTTCCTGCAGAGACTGATGTAGCAATGGAGGACCACGCATGAAGAGGACCTGCTCAGATGTGGCCAATTGGCAGCTCAGTCTCCAGGTGGATCTCTGAGTAAGGGAGCAGGGGTTGCCTCTGTCATGAACTCAGTTGACTGCTCTCTGATCACTCGCCCCTGATGGTGCAGGCTTGCCAGACCACGGAAGAAGAGGATCCAAGCAATCCTGATGAGACTTAACAAGCTATGGGCAGATGGCAACAGTGGAGAACTCCCCCTTTCAGTGGACTAGGGGAAGGGGATGAGGGGAAGAAGGATGGGAAGAAGGAGGGGAAGAAGGTGGAACTGGCGCAGTTGAGGGAGGGGGCTTCAATCGGGATATATAATGAATAAATTGTGAAGAAAATAATTTTTGAAAAGAATGTAAATTTATTAGGAAAGCATGTGGAAATAATTTAAATCTCTGTCTTTAATGCCAGCTAACAAACACATTGGAAAGTACTTATTAATGTCATAAATACGAAGTGTTTTCTAACTGTCATGGCAGCATTAGTTAGACCATTGTAATGCATCAACATTTCATGCATGACATCTGTGGTAATGCAGATTAGCTTCCTTATAGCAGGACGAGCTATATGACCATAAGCAACTTCTATATGTATCCTTTTTAAATGTAATTTTAATTTTTTATAATTTATTCACTTTATATCATGACTATAACCCCCTTCCTCATCTCCTCCTGATCCCACCCTCCTTCCTTCTCCCCCCCACCACCCGCTTCCTCTTCCTCTGTGGCCTGACAAGGCCACTCTGCCAGGGGGAAGTGATCAAAGAGGAGGCAACAGAGTCCATGTCAGAGACAGCCCCTGGTCCCCTTACTAGGGAACCACATGGAAACTGAGCTGCCTGTGGTCTGCATCTGAGCAGGAGGTCTATATATGTATCTTAAAACACAGTGGACATAGTGCCTTAAAGTGCTAGAGTGAGGGAAATTTTTTGTTGTGTTTTTATTTCATTTATTTCCCTAATTAATCCTTATAGCAAATGTGTATTAATTATGTTTTTAAATAAAGCTATCCAGTCCTCTTTTATTCTTAAATAATTATGATATTTGAGATTCTTTTTGATCTAACTGATGTGTGCTTTGAAAGAAGTCTTAGTCTTTTCATATTAAAGGAGAAGCCTGCCCTTCCCCAGCCTCTTGTTTCCATTGCCTTAGGTTCCCTTCCACACATGGCCCTGGCCACTTTCACATGCTCCCAACACGGCATGTCAACTGTCATACTATGATATAATTTCCCAATTCTGCCTCCAGAATTTTGAGTCAAAAATAAATCTGTTTTGTTTTTTTATTTAAAAAAAAAGCCATTACGCACTTCAGTGAGTACTTGTCCAGCTTTAATCATTACAAAAATAATAATCACATATTCACTTATGCAGTCCAATAAATTAATTTTGATGTCCCTTGTGTGCCCTGATCACTCGCTGTTTGTTTAAAACAATGCCTAAAAACAAAATTTAATTGTGTACCTGTCATTAAGTTAAAAGTATTTTTGATTCATTTTGAAATATGCAATTCTTGTATGTTTTGCCTAAAGAATAAAAGGTAGTAATTTTCTCAAACTCCAAGAACTTCTCACAAACTTGATAAAGAAAAAGTGTGATAAATTTAATCACGATAGTCACCAACCATGTTTCTAGAACGAAATGGTTTTATTACTTTGGGAATTCTCAGCAGAATTTCAAGGAAAAGGTGGCAGGTGTTCATAATTTAATTTGATGTCAGGGCAAAAATAGCCTCCACATAATTATGGATAAATTAGCTATATTTTCCTAATGATTTCACAGAAAATGCATCATGTTTACTTACTGTTCTAGCTACAAGCTGCTTTCTGGGTAGTAACATTGCCACCAACCGGTGCCTAGGTACTCTGGCGCATGCAAAGGAATCAGTAAATACCTGCTTGCTACAGTTTAATTAAATGCAAATATGTATTTCAGCTAGGAAGACTGAGCTATTACACTCATCCTTTAAAGGAAGAACTGTAGCATTTACCTGCACATTAACTACAGCGTTGAACTATTATCAGGGCTAGAATTAAATAAAACAGTTCACAAAAGGTTTTCAGCTTTTGTGGTGCTACATTTGAAGAACTTCACAGGTAAAGGAAATTAATATAAAATAATTAAGTTCTTTCCATTTTATATTCTTCATAGTTAACTATAATGTTCTTTATGATAAAATCATGATTTTTTTGGCCTTTGTAAATTGTCTTTCTTTTACTTTATTTTTCTCTCATATAGTACAATCCAACCACAGTTTTTCCTCCCTCCACTCCTCCGCGTCCCTCCCTGCTACCTTCTGTCCTTCCTCCCCAGACCCACTCTTCCTCCATTTCCTTTCAGGAAAGAACAAGTCTCCCAAGAATAGCAACTGATCGTGGCGTAGTAAGTTTACAACAAGACAAGGCAAACACACTCACATCAAGCCAGGCTGAGGAAAGGGGTTCTAAGAACAGGCAAAAGAGTCAGAGACAAACCCCACTTCCACTGCCAGGATTTCCACAAAAGCATCAAGCTACACAACCCTAACATATATGCAGAGGGCCTTGTTCCGACCCGTGCAGGCTGTTAGCTTAGTCTCCACAAGCCCCGTGAGCCCTGGTCAGTAGCCCCTGTGGGCCTTGTTCTCGCGGTGTCCTCGAGCCCCTCTGGCTCCTACCACCCTTCTTCCCCTCCTCCTCAAGGTTCTGGATCTCTACCTAATGTTTGACTGTGACCCCTGCATTTGCTCCATCAGTTGCTGGGTGTAGCCTCACTGATGACTCTGGGCTTGGCTCCGGTCTGTGAGTATAGCAGATATCGTGAGGAAGCATTTCTTTTCTTTTTTTTTTTTTCTATTTTTTTTAATTTTAATTTTTTTAATTTTTTCCTTATCAGTTACATTTTATTAACTCTGTATCCCAACCCTGTCCCAATCCCTCATTCCCTCCCAGTCCCTTCCTCCCTCCCTCATCTCCACCGTGCCCCTTTCCAAGTCCACTGATAGGGGGGGACCTCCTCCCCATTCATCTGATCCTGTTTTATCAGGTATCTTCAGGACTGGCTGCAAAGCCCTCCTCTGTGGCCTAACAAGACTGCTCCTCCCTTGGGGGGTGGGGAGGCCAAAGAGCCAGTCATTGAGTTCCTGTTAGCAATAGTGTGAGGAAGCATTTCATTGACTTTTTATATATTTTGCCAGTCATGTTTGATTCTATCCTAGGTCTCCGGGTTATCCAGTCTATCTTTGGGAAACACATTTTGCATTTTTAAGAATTTTATAAAATATTCAAATTCAAACAAGTGTTAAAAGTTATGTCCACTCAATTTGGGAATTTTCACATAAAAAAAATCTTTACACATTAGAACATGACAAAGATGGGTTTTTAATTGAAATATTATAAAGATGAGTTTTTAAATCTTCAAAATAAACTCAGCTGCCTGAGAACAATGATGAATTTTATTTGCCTCTAAAACAATGTGATAGACATATTGTGAAATTTATCATTTTTGCTGTTATGTTGATCTATAATTCTAAATCTGGCCATGAAAGTCTAATACGATTAGACTTCTTTACTAGAGTGCACATCTTACTCTGCTTATTATTTAGTGTATTTTCTGAGTTTTCCTCTATGTCTTGCTCCTAATTCTATAGAATATTCTTCCAAACGGAAGCAGGCTAACAGGTGGTTTGGAGATATGATATAAAATAGATGTTCATAGATGTTACAATCATTTTTTCTTTGTAAAAGAAAAAATAAAAGATTACTCTTCCAGCAATCTCAGCTATACACTTCTGCTTTATAATCTAGAATTCCAGGATTTAAACCATATAATTATACCCTTCTCCTAAGAGCATATACTCTATGAGTACATGTATTTTCTTTTTATTTCTTTTTTTATCTTCTATGTGTTTATCTCCTAAGAAAAGTTAATAATGAATCAATACAATATTGTCCTAGTGTTAATAGAAAATGATTACAGGTGATGAGATGCGGTTAACAAACTTGTGAACATAATTACATAGTTACATTCTATTTGCACATAACTTAATTCACTTTTTTCCTTTTTTTGAAGAAAAACTTAAAATTTGAAAGGCCACACTCATCTGTAGGAGCCAGAGTCAAACAGCTTCCATTTTTCTGAGAAAAAGTAACACAAAGGAAGAAAAAACATTTAGATATTAGGAATCCTACCAAAATAAAAGTTCATCAAACACAAATATTCAGTACTCCCTTCACAAAACAGGGACATCTCCCAATCAGAGTCATCAAGAGCTCATTCGAGGAGACCGATTTCAAAATAATTATTTTGAAATAAACATTACTTTTAAAATAAACATTACTCCTGAAAAAACAAAGGATTGCAAAGACTGAGTTTAAAGAGCTATAAAAGATTTCCCTCGATTTAGTTTAAATGATTAAGCATGGAGCACAGGTACTGGGAAGAAAATGTAGGCAAACAAAGTCAAAAAGACATTTCCAACAATGTTTTCATTTGTTCTGGGAGAATATTTTGAAATCGACTAGTTGTTTGGTCAGTCCGTAATCCAGCAGCTCACTGGACATGCTTCCGTGTGCTCAGGATGGAAGCCTGGCATGCCTCTCCGTCAGCACAGTGCTGCAGAGACTGGTAAACAGGAAATCTAAACATTCTGTAAAGTCCAAATCGTCCTCAAGAGGGAAAACTCCACAGCTCTCATTAAATTTCATGTCCTACAGTTGTTTATTTAGAGAAAAATAAAGCACACCAAAAATGAGAGAAAATAGACAGTGAATATTACAATCAAAGTTTGAAATAGACCTGCAAGAGAGATTTGCTTTGGCTTGATATCCAATGCAATCTCCAAACACGAAACTACAAATTGAGCTTAACATAAACTTTTTCTGTTTTGCTCAAAATTTTACTGAGATTACTGCTGATTGTGGTGCCTTATAACCAGGTCAGCATGTTCAGTATCCTATTACCTACTTCACTATGAATCAAGAAATGTCACGAACAATGTAAAGGCAAGTTTTTTAAATTTTTATTTATTTATTATTTATTGGAATTTATTCACTTTGTATCCCTGATGTAGCACCCTCCCTCCTCTCCTCCCAGTCCCACCCTCCCTCCTTCATTTCTCCCTATGTCCTTCCCCAAGTCCACTGATAAGGGAAGTCCTCTTCCCCTACTATCTGACCCCTACTATCAGGTCTCATCAAATCTGGCTGCATATTCTTCCTCTGTGGCCTGGCAAGGCTACACCCACAGGGGGAGGTGATCAAAAAGCCAGCCACTGAGTCCATGTCAGAGACAGCCCCTGTCCCCCTTACTAGGGAACTTGTAGACTGAGCTGCCATGGGCTACATCTGAGCAAGAGGTCTGGCTCCTCTCAATGCATCATCCTTGGTTGGAGCATTGGTCTCTGCAGGGCCCCCTGGACCCAGATTTTTTGGCTGTGTTAGTCTCCTAGTGAAAGACCTATCCTCAAATTATAGATATTGCTACCTCAAGATCCAGCTATACCACTCCTAGCCATATATCTGAAAGATGTGCAACCATACAACAAGGATATTTGCTCCACTCTGTTTGTAGCAGTTTTATTCATAATAGCCAGAATCTGAAAACATGTTCCTCAAATGAGGGATGAATACAGAAATTGTGGTACATTTACACAGTGGAATACTACTCAGCAATTAAAAACAAGGAAATTAGGGAGACAAGGTGGCAGAATGAGGAGAACACTGCCTCTGAGGAGCAGGACAACATTTTCTGTACAGCGACCAAGAGACTAAACTCTGGGCCCTAAAACAATAGCAATAGTGTTTCCAAGGTGAAAGGAAACCCCCATAGCATGGGAATCAGATCCATTCTCAGGTCACCCAGCCAGAACCTAGAAGAGATCCCTGGTCACAAAAGCACTAGGTCGCCAGACCAGAGCCACACAGCTGTATGTCCTGATCACCTTCCCAGGCTGAACAGTGGGCACAAAAAACACCAGCATTACAGAAGGTACTAGAAGGGAAAATACAAACCAGGAAGACTAGCTACTTACAAGAAAACATAGGAAATAATTAACCTCACTACAGTAAAACAAACAGCAACCAAGCACACAACCTTATGATCACAGCCAATATCAAATTCAAAGGATCTAACAGCCACTGGTCATTAATCTCTCAACATCAATGGACTCAATTCTCCAATAAAAAGACACAGACTAACAGAATGGATGCATAAACAAAACCCAGCAATCTGTTGCATACAAGAAACACACCTAAGGCACAAAGATAGACATTACCTGAGGATAAAGGGCTGGAAGACAGCTTTCCAAGCAAATGGACCCAAGAAGCAAGCAGGAGTAGCCATTCTAATATCTGATAAAATAAACTTTCAACCAAAATTAATCAAAAGAGATGGGGAAGGAAACTTCATACTCATCAAGGAAAAATTCCACCAGGAAGACATCACAATCCTGAACATCTATGCCCCAAATACAAAGGCACCCACATTGGTAAAAGAAACATTGATAAAACTTAAACCACACATAGATCCCCACACATTTATAGTGGGAGACTTCATCACCCCACTCTCAACAAAGGACAGGTCAACTAAACAGAAATTAAACAAAGAAACAATGTCTCAAACAGAGGTCATGAATCAAATGGACCTAACAGATATTTACAGAACCTTACACCCAAACACAAAAGAATTTACCTTCTTCTCAGTACCTCATGGAACTTTCACCAAAATAGACCATCTAGTTGGTCACAAAGCAAGCCTCAACAGATACAAGAAGAGTGAAATAATCCCTTGTATCCTGTCTGATCACCATGCAATAAAGCTGGACCTCAACAACAACAGAAATAGCAAAAAGCCTACACACACATGGAAACTGAACAACTTGCTACTAAATGACAGCTGGGTCAGGGAAGAAATAAAGAAAGAAATTAAAGTCTTCCTAGAACTCAATGAAAATGAAGACAAAACATACCCAAACTTGTGGGACACAATGAAAGCAGTATTAAGAGGAAAGTTCATAGCACTAAGTGCCTTCAAGAAGAAATTTGAGACAGCTCATTCAAGCAACTTAATGACTCACTTAAAAACCCTAAAAAAAAAAAAGAAGCAGACACACGAAACGAAGTAGACAGCTGGAAATAATCAAACTCGGGATGGAAATCAATAAATTAGAAACAAATAAAACAATTCAAAGAATCAATGAAACCAAGAGCTGATTCTTTGAGAAAATAAACAAGATAGACAAACCCTTAGCCAAGCTAACTAAAACGCAGAAAGACACCATCCAAATCAACAAAATCAGAAATGAAAAGAGGGACATAACTACAGACTCTGAGGAAATCCAAACAATCATTAGGACTTACTTCAAAAGTCGATATGCCACAAAATTTGAAAATCTAAATGAAATGCAGAATTTTCTTGATTGATTCAACTTACCAAAGCTGAATCAAGACCAGGTAAATCAACTAAATAGTCCTATGTCCCCAAGACAATAGAAGCGGTCATCAAAAGTCTCCCACCCAAAAAAAGTTCAGGACCAGATGGTTTCAGCACAGAATTCTACTAGACCTTAAAAGAAAAATTAACCCCAGTTCTCTTCAAACTATTCCACAAAATAGAAACAGAAGGAATACTACAAAAATCATTCTATGAAGCCACAGTCATCTTGGTACCTAAACCTCACAAAGACCCAACAAAGAAAGAGAATTTCAGACCAACCTCCTTTATGAACATTGATGCAAAATTACTCAACAAAATACTTGCAAACCGAATACAAGAACACATCAAAGATATCATCCACTATGACCAAGTAGGTTTCATCCCCGTTATGCATATTTATATTTCATCCCCGTTATGCATATTTATATTTATATGCATATGTATATTTCAATATACAGAAATCCATCAATGTGATCCACCATATTAACAAACTGAAAGAAAAAATGCACATGATAATCTCCCTAGATGCTGAAAAAGCATTTGACAAAATCCAACATCCATTCATGTTTAAAGTATTGGAGAGATCAGGGATACAAGGCACATATCTAAATATAGTAAAG
>REGO01000563.1:954566-999175 GCA_010120015.1 Rhombomys opimus
GAACCTCTGCTCAGATGTAGCCTGTGGTAGCTCAGTAACCAAATGGTTTCCCAAAGTGAGGGGAACAAGGACTATTTCTAACAGGAACTCAATGACTGGCTCTTTGGCCTCCCCACCCCCCAAGGGAGGAGCAGTCCTGTTAGGCCACCAAAACTTTGCAGCCAGTCCTGAAGATACCTGATAAAACAGGGTCAGATGAATGGGGAGGAGGTCCCCCCCCTATCAGTGGACTTGGAAAGGGGCATGGTGGAGATGAGGGAAGGAGGGAGGGACTGGAAGGGAATTAGGGAGCGGGACACGACTGGGATACAGAATTAATAAAATGTAACTGATAAGAAAAAAATAAAATTCAAAAAAAATAACGGGGATTTTGCTTCTACAAAGAGGAAATAAATATAACTCATGGGGTTCAAATGTGAAAGCAAACACAGAGATACTAGTTACATTTTTACAGTTGGCTTCAAGTGCCATTTAGCTCACTCAGCACATGTTTACTGACACCTAATTCCACAACCCCAGCACTATCTGCAGTCTTCACGCACAGGAGGCCTGTGTAACTCTAGGAAAAAGGCAAAGCTGCTTTGCCCTTGTAAATATTTCCTAAGTTGTAGACCCATTCTTGTCTATACAATCTCCACCACATCTTCCATGAACAAGAGCAGCTCCATCACGGAAAGCCGGCTGTTTCTCCTCATGGGGGATCTGTTTGTTCCTCCTCGTGCTCAAACTTGCTTTCTGAACACACACAAACTATTTTTTTCCTCAAGCAAATATGCCCAAAACCCAAATCCTAAAAATATCTTAATATTGTAACAGCTCTTATTTGATCAAAAAATATTTCCCTCTGCAGTATCGTTAATCTTGGGAAATTTTCAAAAGGAGTATAAAGAGGAGTCATAATAAATGTCGTTTATTTCCTTAACTCTATATATATACTTGGAATGACCAGTACACTTAACTCTTGTCCACCTGTCATCCTCAAATATTCCTACAGAAAGAGTAACACCGAAGAGAAGTCTAGGTTAGGTATACACTGTCTCCTCTTGGAGAGTGAAGAAATCATTTCCACAAGAGACAATTAGCATGAATCCACTCTGAAGCCAAACATTCTTCATCCTTAGATACATAGAAGCTGCTTCTAAAGCACGTTGCTCCTTTGTTCACTAATATCAGTGGACTAGAATTTTGGTAAAAAGCAGATGTTAATCACATATTCTGAGTATAACTACATCTAAATTTCCTTCTGCCTTTGGCATCAAATATGTCAAAAGGAAAAGAAAATTCTTGCCAGTTACATCTTGAAAATTAGTATATAAATAAATGTCTCTAAAGAATTTTTCAATATATGAGCCAATGTTTTAAAACATGCTTCATCTAAAAGAAGACAAAATTACACACACATGCACACACACACACAGAGAGTTAAACAAACAGACATTAATAGAGGCAAAGAGAACTGTATTTGTACGTAATCAGCCACCTTTTAAAAAATAACTATTCACAATCTTGTTTAAAAAATCTATAAAAATAAAGAGAAAATGAATGTAGGCATTTATTTATTCATTTAAATATATAAATGTATTTATTTATAAAATAAAAATAAATCGTGGCATTCATCCAAGAGAGGGTGGGCAGATGTGTTCTTAGTTTACAAGCACGGATAATTAATTTCATGGAGGTTGAATTATTCTCCTTAGTTCATGAAACTAATTAGCCTACAAGGGGAAGTCTTGGGCCCTGGAATGAGAACAATTTAAGCTGATTTGGAAGAAATTCTTACTACAGTGCCTTGAGAAAGAACCCACAAAATCGATGAGAAAATAGCATGTTGATATATTTCATTATTACCCACTGGCTTATTTGCCACAGGCTCAATCTGGCATGCCCCCAAGCTTGCTCCCCAGTGCAATACACAACTGCTAAGTGGTAACAAACCTAAGCTTGAGGACAGCTGTGGGGTTTAGTACACTAGTTCTTTTGCTAATGTGAAATTATAAGGGAGAAACTCTGTCTCTTTCTCTCTCTATTTCTGTGTTCTGTTCTATCTCTCTGTCTTACTCTCTTCTCTCATTCTTCTTTTTTCTATTTTCTACCCACCACTATGTGGTGAATGGTCTCCTTGCACAACCACTTCCTACTACTGAGAACCATACACTCAGAGGATTAAGGCTGAGAACCACATGCTTAGAGCATTGAGGCTACTTACTCATAAGATAAAATATTCATTTCTGATCCAAAATACATCACTTTTCTTCATCAGCTGATCATCTTATGCATTTTGTTCAAGTAGCAAAAAATATGACTCATACATACAGAACTATAGTCCTAGATACAATAATGGCACAAACATTAATGTAAACAGCTACTTTCTGGTTGACAAAGCCATCTCCACTGTAAATCTGATACTGTAAATCTGACAAAAAAAATCCATGATTGAAGAGCTCTTACCCCCAGTGGTAAATCTACTACTGTTATCCTCCTAAATAAACATAGCAGCAACCCTCCAAATTGTATTTTTACCCATAGGTTAGTACGGCTCTCAAACTTCATCAGAGAAACCCCCCCAGTGGATGTCATTTAACTCAGAAACTTACAAGTGACCAAAGTACAGAAAATAAGTGTCTGTGGAGTGCTCAACAATTAATGTGATATCTAATACACTTGCACCCAAGGCACAGTGAACATCCCGGAGGAAGGAATGCAAAGGACATAAGAGCCTGAGATTGGAGAGAGCCTGAGATCATAGATAGATAGATAGATAGATAGATAGATAGATAGATAGATAGATAGATAGATAGATACAAACCTTCTAACTCCTAAACTCACAGTAGCTGTGGTTACCTGCATGAGATCTATATAAGATCAAGCCATTCAGCACTGTAACTGAGCTGCTGGAAGTTGGTAAGCTCTGAGCAAGAATTTTCTTTAAAGGCATGGTCTACAGTAGGTCAAGCATACTCTAGGTCAGTGGCTCTCAGCCTTTCTAATGCTGTGTTCCTTTAGTACAGTTCCTAATGTGGTGACCCCTAAACCATAAAATATTTTTCTGTTACCTCATAACTGCAATATTGTTACTGTTATGAATCATAATGTAAATATCTGTGTTGTCTGATGGTCTTAGGTGACCCTTATAAAATGGTTGTTTGACCCCCAAAGGCGTTGTGACCCACAGTTTGAGAACCACCGTGAGTAGATATTTTCATAACCAGAACTATTTGGGCAGTAGAAATTGAAATTGGTTGATTATCAAAAATAAAAATAAGAATTATTCTGTTCTAGTAAGGCGGTAGTAGTGGTGGTAGGTTCTCTCTTAATAGCTATGATCTCACTGGTAGTTAGGTAGTAGTCTATTAATAGGTATGATTTACCTCCTGTTGAGTGACCTTTAATTCTATTTTGGTAGCTGTTGGTTACTGCCAAGATATGAGTGCTACTGTTTCACCTTTATGGATGGATACCTGGTCATGCTGGTCATTGTAGTTCATAGGCATTGTAGCTGGACAATACTAATGATTGCTTCTCTCTATTGACTACTCACATAGTGCTTCTGATACTATGAAAGCTAGACTGAAAGAAGACTTTTTCAGGTTAGGTCCAAAGCCAGGACTAGTTATAATACAAAGGTCAAGAGATTATAGGGAGCTCATCCCCAGAGGATACGTCTACAATAAAATTTCTGCACCTGAGGTTCAGAGAACATCACAGAAGAGAGGACAGAAATGTTGTAAGAGACAGAAGACATGGAAGTTGCCTGTGAGATTGTGTCTCCTAAAAATGACTGGGATTTACACCCTTAATATGGTTCAATATGGGCCAATACATTCAATATGGCTGCCTAAACAAGACCTGAACAATGACAATACCAACAGACATGCTATGTGGAAAGGAAACCTGTCACAGGGCCATTGTGCTTGAGAAAGAACTATAGACAACTAAGATCTACTGAGAGGGAAGAATTCCTCTCTACCAGGGAAGAGGCCTCTAAGTGGTTATCCAGTGCCAAGTGGACATTCCTAAAAACATATACACAAAAGCAACACTACACAGATTCAGCAGGCTGCATTTATTAATGTGTGTGTGTGTGTGTGTGTGTGTGTGTGTGTCTGTGTGTGTGTGTGTGCGTGCTTGTATGCGTGCATGGGGAGGTTGTGTGTGTGGTAATAACAATAAAAGGAAATGAGGTAATCAAGTTGAGAGGGAGTGAGGAAGGGAAGGACATGGGAAAGGACATGTGAGAAATTGGAGGGAGGAAATGGAAAAGGGAATGATGTAATCATATTTCAATTAAAGTAAAAGTGAATAAAAATGGTATTTTAAAAGGAAGAAGATAGAATGTTAGGAGAAGTGAAGAGTAGATCTAAGAGGATTTAGGAATATTACTGGGGGTAAAATGATGAAAGGGCCTGTTGTGACATTCTTAAATAAGTAATAAAGTCATTGTATTAAAAAAGACAACAGAAAATAAATCTTGTAAGAAATATAAAAACAAAACATGACAAAAAATAACAATGGTGAATTACTTAGTTTCAAGTAGATTTTTTTTATACTGTTAATACATCAGTACAGAATGTAGTGTTAAATTACATTATGTGTCATGAAAACAAAGTGGAAAAGAGAAATGACAAGTGGTAGAACTGAGGTAGCTGAAAGGAAACTCAGTTTTTGGACAGGTCCACTGATGTGTAAGAATAGGATTAGGGTATGCTTGAACAGACTCTTAAGCAGAGAGATCTAATTGACATGATAAGACCAGCAACCCAAAGAAGAGGTCATGAAGCAAGGAGTATTTGGAAGTTACAGAGCCAAAAACAAAATGAGGCAAATACTGTTGATGCAGATATGAGGAAAACAAAGGGTGCCTACAGTCAATGTGAGAGTAGGAACTAGCTGAAGACTGGGGATCTAGGCAGCATGTGGTTGGACAGATACTGGGTAGTTTTAGCAAAGACCCACCTGATAGCAAATACGTGGAAATAAACCTTGGTGAACTTTTGTCATAAAACCTAGGGACAGACTGAAATCCTGGGCTTTTTTTGTCTGGGGAGGAGTTGGTTTGGGGGAGAGGCAAGGGGTCGGGGAAGAGACTGAGAGGAATGCAGCAAGGAAAATTGCAGTAGAGAGGAATTAAAGTTAAAAAAAAAAAGAGGGACTCATAAGACAATTATTCCACTTCCACAAGTTTCAAGTGCTTCATTTTAATAATTTGATTGCTTTTCTGAGGTCTAAAATTTCATGAGTCATTCAGTTCCCCAGAGATTTCATCTCATTTATTTCTTTCAAAGAACTTCTGCATTGTGTCAAGAGGAGTTCTATTCACAGAGGATCATTTAGGAAGCAGGTAATGAAGTGATAAGAAGTAAAGTGCTCCCTGACGGGCTGAGGCTTTGAGGTTGAGGTGAAGAAAATGAATGCCCAATTTCCCAACAAGCATAAAAATCACATTTCAAAAGGAGGTTTGGAAGTCAGTGGTGGATACAATAAATTGCGAAATGTGGGCCTTTTAATACTTTCATTGATGTTTTAAGAGTTTTGTTTCCTACAAAAACAAAAATGAAACAAACTTTGTGAATTTGACATTTAATTATAAAAAAAACTTGTTTTCCTCTGGAATTTCGAATTAGGGAACAGAGTATAAGATTAGTAAGGTTAGTGAATATTGTAATGACTAACTTTTCAATTTCAAATAAAACAAGAAGCATCACAATAACAAATCTTACTTTTTAACAGTCAAAAGGAAAGCACATGGTAACTGTCAATATACACGGAGAGAAAGAGTTCACTGGAAAAATGCTGATGTCACTCTACATCTGATTCTGCATTATTTTCTTAAAATTGCAAAATATGAAAGTTTTCTCTATCCTTAACCCTGATGTCATAGTAGAACATCATGATGTTTTTTCTTTTTGCTGCAACTAAATACCTGACAGAAAATGGCTTAATCCATGGACGGTTTGCTTTGAGAAATGAGGTTGGGTAGGATGGCTGCCTCAGCTGCTTGGCCCTTGATGTAGACAAGGAAGCTCAGAACAGAGAAACCCAGTGCTCAACTGTTTTGATGTCTTTTCCACTTGTATTCAGTCCAAGTCCCCAGTCCATGCAATGGCACTGTGTATAATAGGTGAGCCTTCTTTCCTTGGTGCTCTTTGGAAATGATCTCTGTAACATACCCAGAGTTTGTCTCCTGGGGGAATTCTAATCCCACAAGCAAATAATGGGCTTAACTATCACTAATGGTATGCCAGAAAGCTTATGGTGTGAGTGGAAATAAGTCAACAACAGGATTTGTCTCTCATCACTTCATAAGTAACACACTAATAGAAAGAGCTTCAATGGGCCATCTTAGCTGTGCCAACTTAGAAATGACATATCATCTCACAACCTTCTGATTTGTCGACTCAAAAAGCAACTAGAATTATATTTACTTAAAAGGGAACAGGAGCTCCACAAGGAGAGCAACAGAACCAAAAAATCTGGGCCCAGGAATCTTTTCTGACTGATACTCCAAACAAGAACCATGCATGGAGATAACCTAGAGCCCCTGCACAGACATAGCCCATGGCAACTCAGTGTCCAAGTGGGTTCCCTAGTAAAAGGAGCAGGAGCTGTCTCTGACATGAACTCAATGGCAGGCTCTTTGATCACCTCCCCCTGAGGGGTGCAGCCTTGCCAAGCCACAGAGGAAGACAGTACAGCCAGTCCAGATGATACCTGATAGGCTAGGGTCAGATGGAAGGAGAGGAGGACCACCCATATCAGTAGACTGGGAGAGAGGGGCATAGGGAAGAAGAGGGAGGAAGGGTGGGATCAGGAGGAGACGAGGGAGGGGACTACAGTAGGGATACAAAGTGAATAAATTTAAAAAAAAAAAAAATTTAATGCTGGGAAAAAAGGATGGGTTGTATATAGACCTGGTGAGATAGTACAGCAGGTAAAGGTACCCTGAGTTCAGTCTCTGAGACCCACATGTAGAAGAAGAAAAATGACTTCCAAAATTGCTTTCTGAGTTCCATATATGCACCATTACACATGCTCCCTCCCAATAAATAAAAAAGGTAAAAAAAAATTTAAATGTTCTACAAATAATTGTGTGCATTATTGGTGTTCCTTGTGTTTCATCTCCTTGACCCGTTTCTCAGTATTTCTGATTTTTTAACAAAATGCTTCTTTTAAAGAAGTAAATATGTAAGAGTACACATGGCAAATTTCTATCACTCTGTTTCTTTCTCTGTTATCTGTTGCTCTAGGCTAATGTGTTTCAACAGTGTGTCCTCCTCTGGTGGTGCAGAGCAGAGGCAGGACCGTATGATTACTGAAAAAGGACGTACGTGCTATTGCCTGGCCAGGGTTCCAACGCAATTTTCCTGCTTCCTACTGCTGAGTTGACATAACAAGAGGCAGCAGCCTCAGGGCCACTGCTCCAGAGAATAGTTGCTCCAGCAGCCACACTTTCTCTGCATGAGAGACTGTCCCTTCCCTCACTGTGCCTCCCTTTAGTTGCTCCTTTCTTTCTTTCTTTAATTAATTCAGTTTACAACTCTGTCATAGGTACCTTCCTCCTCTACTCCCATTCCCACCTTCCCTCCCTCATTCCCTCTCCCTGTTCCTCTGAATAGGGGAGCCCTCCTACCCAAACACCCCAGCTCTTGTATTCACATGAGGACTGAGTTCTTCTTCTCCCCCCCTCCCCGGGGCCTGGTAGGAAAATTCCATCAGAGGGAAGTGATCAAAAGAGCAGGCAACATAATCCATGTCAGAGACACCCCCCATTCCCTTAATTATTGGGCCCTAATGAAGCCTAAGTTGCTCATCGGGTCTGTGCATTGGGGTATGTCTATCCTGAGCTATATGACTAAAATCCCCTTATAAATGAATATATACCATGTGTGTCTTTTTGGGTCTGTGATATTTCACTCAGGAGGATCTTTTCTAGGTCCATCTATTTACCTGCAAATTTCATGATTTCCTTGTTTTTAATGGCTTAGTCATCAGGGAAATGCAAGTCAAATACCCTGAGATTCCATCTTACACCTGTCAGAATGGCTAAGATCAAAAACGCAAGTTGACAACACACACTGGTGGGAGTGCAGACTTGTAGACCACTGTGGAAATCAATCTGGTGCTTTCTCAGAAAACCGGGAATGGCCATGCCTCAAGACCCAGCTATACCGATCCTGGGCATACACCTGAAAGGTGCTCCACCCATGATACAAGGACATTTGCTCAACCATGTTCACAGCAGCTTTATTCATAATAGCCAGAAACTGGAAACATCCTAGATATCCCTCAACCAAAGAATAGATACAGAAATTGTGGTACATTTACACAATGGAATACTACTCAACCATTAAAAGCGAGTTGCTTCTTTCGTGTGTTTTTATAACATCAGGAGAAAAGTCATATATCTTTATCTTTCTTCTTTACTTCATGTTTAGGACAATAAAATGTGTCCTTCACTCAAGAACCATCCTTCGATATCACACCACCATACTTTCTTTTTTTTTTAACATTTCAGAACATGGAATGCCTTATCAATTTTTATTATCTTATAAATATGATTCTTATGGTCTCTCATTTTTAAGTTTTTTTAAATTTATCACTGTGTTGTTATACATTGTAAAGTAAGACCAGTTAATTGTATAGTATTTATAAAATATATTTATATAACTGTATAATTAAAGTAAATATATAATGTTAGTAATAAATCAGAAATTCTGCTAATTGGAAAATAAAGAGAATATTAAAAACAAGACCAAATTTTAAGCCTTTAGCAATCCTAGTCTTTCTTTCTGATTCATTTAATTAAAGAACATGAGAAGTCAAAAGTCCTATATAAGTACAATAATTCAGATATTCTATAGAAAAAATTATATGAAATCATGAAACATGTTTCTTAGAAACATGCCTCAAATCTGAGCAAGATTTTAATTGGTTCCACTACTTGATCTAAGTTAAACTTTTGTAATTATAAAAACATATTTAATAAAACACTGTTGTTCACATAACATAAATTTTTGGAAATAAAGGTACAAATTACAGAACCAAAATGTATAATTTGTGCTTAATTGTACAGTAACTGATGTCAGATATGAGTCTGTGCTTTGAATATGTCAGTAAAAGATCCATGAATTCTGAGAGTGAAATCCAGGTGCCAAGTAACCTAAAATTGCATCATTTATTTGTATTTAAATATTTGTATTCTTTATCTATGCAGAGAAAGAGTTAAACATTAAAAAAAAAATCTAAAGTTTATGATCTCAGCAGGCATAAAATCATGAGCCAGATTCAGCTTTCCAACTCTACATAATTGATTTGTCCATACCCCTGTCATATATTTCCGTAACTTTATATTCATAATTTTATTATCTCAACTTAATGAACTAAACCGTATTTACTAGATGAAAATAAAATGAAAGTTACGCCATGACACACTCTAAGTTCAGCTGTTCTATGACAGATGTCTAATAAGGAAGCAGGCAGCATCCCACACCTGGGGAGCCATTTGTCACCTGCTATGTCTGGAGGAGACTTGCCTCTTGAAAAACCACAAATTCTGAGAAGGCCACATGTTGAGGGCCATCTGCTCACAGGCCTGGTAATTTGTTGCCCAAAGTAAAAAAAAAAAAAAAAAAAAAAAGCTGTGCTGTTTCTGTCCAGCAAGCCGTAAGTATCTGAGGGATTATTTTTTCAATTTATTTTTCTTTACCCAAGTATCTGCCAACAGCTCTTTGGAGTCTACAAATGTCACACAATAAACATGGAATGATAATGAAAATTGTACACATCTCTGCCAAATTTCAGTGTTAACTTGGAAAGTCTGCCCAAAGTTTCTCTGCTCTAGGATTTACTACTTTATAAACATTCTTTCTTTCCTTTGTCCCCAGAAAATAACATTCTGTTGAATGAAGCTCCCTCATCAGGAATAGGCAAGCAAGTATAACTGGAGAAAAATATGTAGATCTCCCTGCACTAAGCAAAAAGCCATTGTAGATTTCATTTCTTCAGAGCATTAAGAAAAATTAAATGTTCTTGTACCTCTAGGAACTGAAATCATTGCAAAATCCATTTAAATAGAGCACTAGTCTTAATCCCCAAGTTAAAATAAAATGTACTATGTATTTAATTGTAGATATGCTATTAAACAATATGAGGAACATTTACAAGCTGGAAGGAATGGGATGCGGCAAGGAAATTCTCTCCAACCTTCTTTGGGCTCTGGTGTTACTATTTGAGCAAAACTGCTTAGCATAACAAGTCATTCTAAAGTAATCTAAACATGCTTTGAACTGAAATTATAATATATCCTTAAAGTTGTGATGATTCCTTTTAAACTTTCTAAGTCTGTTGAAAAGTACCATGAAACAGGGTTATTTGTATTCCTTGAAGGGGACTGAGCTACATCAGAGGAAAGACATCTTATAGATCATGGGCCATGACTAAACCTACAGACTGTACCATAGTTCACAGAGCATGAATGTTGGAATCTAAGGAGGAATTGATGACACAAATTCAAGTTTTTTAATTTACTTATTTTTTATTAATTACAGTTCATTCACTTCGTATCCCATCTGTAGCCTCCTCCCTTATCCTCTCCCAATCCCACCCTTCCTCCCTCTTCTCCATCATGTCCCTCCCCGAGTCCACTGATAGGGGAGGTCCTCCCCCCCTTCCAACTGATCAAATTCAAGTTTTATAATTGACATAAGATTAAAAAGCATTGGTCTGGGTGTGATGGTGCATGCCTTTAATCCCAGCACTTGGGAGGCAGAGGCATTCAGAGTTCTGTGAGTTCAAGGCCAGGCAGGTCTACAAAGGGAGTTTCAGGACAGCCAGAGCTACACACAAAGAAATCCTGTCTCAAATGCCCCTACCCCCCTTCAAAAAACACACACACATACACATACACACAAAAGATTGAAAACCATCAATTCAATATTTGATTGATGGTGTCAGTAGGCATGAAACCATGAGTACAGAATAAGAAACACCCACAGAAAATCCTTTTTGTGTTTCTCACATCTTCAGGGAACAGTAGAATGTGCATGCAATCTTTAAAAAAATGTTATCTGGTATTGGATAACAAATTATAATTTTAATTTTTTAAAAAACATATAATTAAAATATTATTTGGGAGAGTTTTAGTCACTACATAGCTTTTGGTCTGTGGTTTTACATCTCAGAGATAGAGAAACTCCACAAATGCTGGAGATAACCCAGTTGGGAACCTTTTAGAAAAGTGTGGAAATGCCCTCGAGAAGGCTGTCACTCTGTGACACAATGTTAGGAACAGGTAATGGAGGCCAGGAACCTTCTCTGTTCTTCATTCCCTAAGAATACTGGTGTGCTCCCCCAGGATGAATTCTGACAGAGCTCATGCAAGGCAGAGGGAGTTCTGAGTGAGTATGTATGGTTGTCCTGAGCACAGCACATTGCTTCCTCAGACTCATGGGGATGTCAGGCCTTCTCCTGGTCACAGTACAGACGCTGACAAACACTTGGTCTTTACCAAAAAATAGTATGAAATACTATTTTTCCTGAAGGAAGTATGAAATACTATTAGTATTAGTATGAAATACTATTTTTCCTGAAGGAAGCACTGGCCTCGTCTTCCTCATCCTGGATGACTACATGATAACACCGCCCAGAGTTTTCTCTCCTGCAGAGTACCCCTGGCCGATAGTAGCTAACCTGCGTTCTGATTCATGCTGTATATAATAAACACAGCAAGTCTCCAGGATGCTGCTGGTACATGTCCATCCAGGTACCCTGCCCACCTGATCTCAGCTTTGGCTTCTTTTTTCTTTTTATTGATTTTTAATTATGTCTCTTAATTTCTGAGACCATATTATAATTTACCATATGTTTTTATTATTTATAATTATAGTTTCTTCTTTTCCTTCCAAACCCTCTGATATTCACTTCCTTGCTCTCTTTCAAATTCAAGCCCTTTTTGATAATCAGTTATATATACACACTGATCCAGTAATATATAGTATATATATTACTAAATATGTAATATAACCTAGAATTTATGAGTATAGCTTCTGACATTCCTAGGAGATACAATCTCATGGCAAACTCCCTGGTCCTCTGGCTCATACGTTCTTTCTATCTCCTCTTCTGCAATGATCCCTGAGCCTTAGGTCTAGGAGTCTCTTTATAGAGGTGTCTACTGAGACTGTACTCTACAACTCTGCATTTTGATTGTTTGTTGCTTCCTGTAATAATCACTGTAGCAAAAATAAGTGAGGGCTACAGTTATCTGTAGGTATAAGGACAATTAGAATATAAAGTTCCCTCCCCCAAAAAATAACACCAAAAAGATCAATATCAGAACTGAAATCAATAAAATAGAAATAAAATATTTTAATGAAACAAAGAATTGGCTCATTGGGAAAATCAGTAAAGTTGACAAGTCCTCAACCAAATTAACTACAAGTAGAGTGAAAAGATTCAAATTAATAAAATTAGAGAAAGGGGGAATAAAACAACAAACATCAAGAAAAGCCATAGACTCATAAGGATATATTTCAAAAAACTATACTCCATAATATTGAAAACCTAAAACAAATGCATAATTTTCTCTATACATACCACCTACCAAAGCTAAACCAAGATCAGTTAAGCAGACCTATAATCCCTAGTAATTAAAGGTCTACCAACAGAAAACAAAAGCCCAGGGAAAGATGAATTTAATGCAGAATTCTTCCAGACTTTAAGAGAAGAATGAATGCCAATAGTTCTCTAAATATTCAACAAACTATAAACAGAAGGAACATTGCCTTATTGATTTTATGAGGCCACCGTTACCCTGATATTTAAACCACATACTACAAAAAAAGAGAATTATAGACCAATTTCTTTATGAGCATGAATGCAAACATTTTTAATAAAATACTTATAAACTGAATCCAAGAACACATAAAAAAAGATTATCACCATGATCAAGTAGGTGTCATCCCAGAGAGGCGAGATGGCTCAATGTGCTTACATAGATAAAATCAATACCTCATATACATAAATTGAAAAAAAACCACATGATCTTTGCATTAGATGCAGACAAGTTCTTTGAAAATATCTAATAGCCCTTCATGATAACAAGAAACACATAATAAAGGCATAATAAAGACATCAAAACAAAAATCCCACATAAAAATGAATTGCAGATGTAAACAGTTTTCTACACACAAATACATGCATACACACACAGAGAGAGACTGGCTGAGAAACAAATGTTCAACATCCTTAGTCATTATGGAAATGCAAATCAAAACTATTTTTAGATTTCATCTTAAAATAGTCAGAATGGCTATGATCAGTAAACAATTGACATCTCCTGCTTCTGAAGATGTGGGGGTAAAGAGAACATTCATCCATTGCTGGTGAGAGTACAAACTTGTACAG
This sequence comes from Rhombomys opimus, assembly GCA_010120015.1. Lineage (NCBI taxonomy): Eukaryota > Metazoa > Chordata > Mammalia > Rodentia > Muridae > Rhombomys > Rhombomys opimus. The sequence goes on from REGO01000563.1 coordinate 967,968, forward strand.
CCACTAAGGAAATCAGTGTGGTGGTTCCTCATGAAGCTGGAAATAGATCTACCTCAAGATCCAGCTACCCCACTCTTGACTAGATAAATACCCAAAATGACTCTCCATCCTGTCACAGAGACACTTGCTCAACCATGTTCATTACTGTTCTTTATAATAGCCAAGGAATTGAAAACAGACTAGATAACTGTCAACAGAGGAATGGATAAAGAAAATGTGGTATACTTACACAATTAAATATTGCACAGCTGTTAAAAAAATAAATCATGAAATTCTCAGGATGGATGGAACTAGGGAAAAAAATATCATCTTAGGTGATGTAATACAGACCCCCAAAAAAGGCAAATATGGCATATATTTGCTTATGTGCGGATAGTGCTGTTAAGTCAATGTAACCAGACTACAATTGGTATAACCACAGAAGTCGGGCTATGGGGTACATATAGAGCTCATTAGAAAAGGGATGATAGAGGTGCTTGATCTGGAGGATCAAGAGGGGAGCAGGACAAAGAAGAACAGAGAAGGAAATATGGGAGAGATGGTAAAATTAAGTGCATCTGAGGTATAGTATAGAAACCTAATGCAGTAGAAGCTTCTTATGACATATACATATATGAAGGAGATCTAAGTGAAATTCCCAAATAATGGGGTGACAGAGCACAACTTGCCATCTCTTGTCACCAAATGTAACTTCTAGTACAAAAATTGTGGTTCATTTAATTGAGTTGTTGGTCAAAAGCATCCCATGGGGGTCTCAAATAACATAAGCCGTCGCCAAGACTGTAGGTTGCTCTCCACAAACTGACAGCAAGACTACATTGCTGAAGACAACACCTCCACAACTCATTGAACATGGAGAAATTAGGCTGGTACCTCCACAGAGACTTCACCCATATGTTCTAGCACTTTTGGTACAGGAAGGTCCTAGGCACACTACCAAAAAAGAAAACACCAACCCAGGCGCAAAACCTTTGATCTACAATGGTGTCCTGTCTTCAAGATATGCTAGGGCATTAGTGGCACAGAGCGTGCGGGTGTAACCAACCAATACTTAATGTGATTTAAGGTCCATTTTATGAGACAGAATTGATAACCAGCACTGCTTGGGTGGCCAAAACCCAGGTACTAGGTAGGCCAGAAACCTACAGTAAAAACAGATATCATTGGGGGGAGGTTGTTGTTGTTGTTGTTGTTGTTGTTTCGAGACAGGGTTTCTCTGTTTAGCTTGGCTGTCCTGGACTCACCTGGTAGACCAGGCTGGCCTCCAAACTCAAAACGATTTGCCTGCCTCTGCCTCTGCCTCTGCCTCTGCCTCCCCAAGTGCTGGGATTACAGACGTCCACCGCTGTGCCCAGCTAAAACTATGTTCTTTATTTTAAAAAAAAAAAAGTACCAATAAAGTGACTGCTCTACTCATTTTGCTATGCACATAGATCAGTACCTCACTCAGCCATCATCACAGAAAGTTCCTCCTATGGCATATAGGAATGAATACAGAGATCCGCAACCAGACATTATGCAGAGTGAAAGTCCGAGCAACGTTCAGTCCTAATGGGATATCTCTGACAAGTCCTTCCCCTCAGTCCACAAGGAACCCCACGGAAAAGGAGGCAGAAAGTATAAAAGTTAGAGCAGACGGAGGACATCAAGAAAACAAGGCCCTCTAAATCAATATAAGCAAAGCTCACATGAACTTAGAGACTGACACAACATTCACAGAACCTTCATGGGTCTGCACTGGATCCTCTGTGTGTGTGTGTGTGTGTGTGTGTGTGTGTGTGTGTGTGTGGTGAGTGTGTGTGTGTGTGTGTGTGTGTGTGTGTGTGTGAGAGAGAGAGAGAGAGAGAGTATGTATGTTCATGCTACCAAAGGAAAAAGGTAAATACCAACCCAACCCAACTACAAAACCTTCAAACTACAGTGGTGACCTACCTGCCAGATGCACTAGTGAAACTGTGGTACAACGCTTGTGGAACTAACCGACCAACAGCAGACTGGATTTAAAGCCCACTCCATGAGAGAAAACCCATCCCAACACTGCTTGGTTGACCAAGAGGCTGAGATTTAGAGAGGCCAGGGATGGAGGGGAAAGCCAAATACTATTCTGCTAAAGGAAGATAGCAAAATGACTCTTCACGATATTCTGCTACACTCATAGATCAGTGCCTCACTCAGCCTTCATCAGAGAAGCTTCTACCTGCAATAGATTGGAATAAACACAGAGACCGACAGCTGGACAATGTGCAGAGAGTAAGAGCCCTTGGAACACTCATCCATAAATGGGATGTCTCCATCAATTTCCTCCTCTCACAGCTCAGGGAGCCCTGTGGAAGAGGGAGTGAAAAGAATGTAAGACAGGGGGTATGGAGGACACCAGTGAAACAAGGTTTGTTGTTTTCTTTTAAACTCAGCAAGACTGGTGCATGTATGAAGTCAAAGAGACTGTGGCAGCATGCCCACAGCTCACACGTGTCAGGGCCTGATGGGGCCCCAGCACTGAGAGGAGAAGTAGACACACGCCCACATTCCTAACAGAGAGGTTATCTCCCGTTAATAACCACTCACACTCACTTAATAGACAAACCACCCTTAAGGCCAGGCCCAGTGCCCAGCAATAAATGCCCACACAAAGCAAATTCAATGAACTTTTTCTTGGGATTTCTGTCTCATAATCTTTGTCTGGGCATTTTTTCTTATAGGTCTTTTGCTTATATATTGTGGTTTCTGATTTTGTGTTTTAGGTATTTCTGTGATGTCAGTGTGTGTGTGTGTGTGTGTGTGTGTGTGTGTGTGTGTGTGTGTGTTGGTCTAAATGTGTTTCTTTTGCTCTCTCCTTGGCTCTTTGTTTTTCTATTTATTCGTGTTGTCCTATTCAGGTTTGTTTGGTTTTGTTTTATATTACTTTTTAATGCCTGTTTATTTCCTAATGACTGGGAACAAGACAGGATATGGATTTGGGTGGATGGGGAGCACCTGGAAGGAGGTGGGGGGGAGGAAACATAATCAGAACGTATTATATAAAAAATCCATTTATTTATTTATTCCTCTCTCATATATTACATTCTGGCCACTCTTCCCAGTACCACCATCTCCCCTCTCCCACAGTTCCACCCCTCTTCCTCAGTTTTCCTTCAGAAAGGAGCAGACCTACCAGAAATATCAACCAAACATGACTTAACAGGTCATAATAAGACTAGGCACAAACACTAATATCAAGGCAACCCAGTAAGTAAGGAGAAAGGAGTCCCAGAGGAGTAAGAGACAGCACCCACTCCCATTATGAAGAGCCCGACGAGAACCAAGCTACACAACCATAACGAGTGCATAGTACCTAGCTCGGAATGATGCAAGCTCCCTGATTGCCACTTCAGTCTATGTGATTCCCTGTGAGCCCTGCTTAGTTGGCCACATTCTGTGGTGTCCTCAACACCTTTGGCTCCTATAATCCTTCCTCCCCATCTTCTGGGGGATTGCCAGGAGTTCCACCTAATTTTTAGCTGTGGGTGTCTGCCTCTGCTCCTATCAGGTACTAAATAAAGCCTCTCTGGTAATGATTATTCTATGCTCCAATGTTTGGCTATACCAGAATATCATTAGGAATCATTTCATTGACTTTTTGTCTGCCAGTCGTGTTTAGTTCTATCCTAGGTCTCTGAGCTATCCAATCTCTGGTTCCTGGCCATCCAGGTGGCTCAGCAATTAAAGACTGGGCTCACAACCAAAATTCTATTGTAAATTGAAAAAAGAAAAAAGAAAGAAAGAATGTAGTTTGACACTGTGCCCTCCAGACTAAGGACTCGGCAGCTCCTGAGATAGAATTGACCTGAGAGCCTCCTCCTGGAGTACTAGTTACCAATAGCTCCCTAGTTGGACTTAAGACACACTCAATAAGAGGGAAGTCACCTCTAATAGAAACTTATCCAACCAGTCAGGGTGAGTGAAGTCATACATCTTGGAAGAAGATCTTACAACTGCTGCTTTACCAAACCAAAATCTCTAGTACTGGAACGAGACAACACAGCACTGCAGCATGAGGCTGCTGCCTTCATGGTAGCCAGGAAGCATAAAGAGACCGCAAGAGTCTGGTGACACATGAAGCCATAGGCTAGTATCCTCCTTCCTCCAATTAGTAGTCAAGACTTGGAAGCAATTGAACTGCCATTTAAGACATATACCTAAAGTTGATATATTAGCATTTGTTCCTTCAGCTATTACATATCTGAGGAAAGTCAAGTTAAACAGGGCTTATTGTGGTCATATTTTTTTTTGTAGCAGGCAATGATCAAGTAGTCCTGTTAATTGGGGCTTAAATAAGTTGGGATACAACATCAAAAGAGGAAAGGAGGGCACATCACTCACTTCATAGGCCAGGAAGGAAGAAGATTCCACAGTCTCCTTTATGGACAGGCCTTCAAAAATCAACATTACCCATGAGGCTCACTGAAAAGATAATTTAAGAACCTTAAATGACTTTCTAAAGTGGAGGAAAACATGGAGTTAGTCCATTTACATGGAGCACGTCTCACCCCTGGGGGCAATGGTCTCCTGAACCTACTCAGACCTCGGACACCACCACTGCTAGTTCTAGAACTGATGCAGGATGTTCCAACAAGGGGGTTAAGGCTTCTCATAATATTTCCTATAAGTCCACACATGTTTGTTTATATCCCCCATTTTTATTCATTGTTAGCTAGATAGAGCCAAGTAATAGTGGTAATGATACTTGCTTTTTTGCCCAATGCTGGAATGCTAGTGAATTTAGGTATGCCCTGGTTACTCGCATGCCTCGCTGGGTGCCTGTGCCCGTTGATGCCCCTCACGCTATGACTCTCTTTAGACAGAAAAGGGATCTTGGAATTACAGCCGCCATTGTTACTGCCATCTCATTAGCGAATGTTGGAGCTACCACGGCGGCATTAGCCATGAGTCATACTGTGCAGACTGCTCAGACCCTTAATCTTTTAGCCAATGTAGCTCATGCTTTAGATGTACAAAAAAGAATTAATGCTCAACTAAAAGGAGACTTGATGGTGTTCAATCAGAGGATTGACCTCATGCAGGAGCAAATTGATACCCTATGGCAAATCGCTCAACTTGGCTGTCAATGGAAGTATGCTGGACTTTGTGTCACTAGCATACAATATGAGAATTTTTCCCGTGCTGCAAATCTGTCTAAACAATTGTTTAGCTATATTTTAGGTAATTGGACTGGAGAATTCGATACTATGATGGAGCAGCTGAGAGTGGCCATTGTTATGGCAAATTCTACCAGAGTGGACGCAGGACTAGCCACAGGAGTATCATCATGGATTGCTGCAGCCATGAATCATCTGAAGGAATGGGCGGGCATGGGAGCGTTAGCAGGCCTTCTGGTGTTGGTCGCCTTGGTTTGCCTGTGGTGTATATGCAAGATTAGAGTCTCACAACAGCGTAATGCAGCCATGATCATTCAGACCTTTACAGCCATTGAAGCAGGACAGTTTCCCCAAGCATGGTTGGCTACCATAAAAAGCTAAAATGTTACGCTCAGGATGCGAGGCTAAGCACTGCACTCAGGGTCAGCCGCTTTCGACCCAGAGAAGAGCATGTCTGATTGCATGCGGGTTGATGCCCCAGGTCCCGCCTCTGAGAAAAAGGTATCAGACGGGTCTGATGCTCTTTGGGTGGATGACACCTAAATGAACATCGGTACAAAGTCCCAATTTATTTCTAATATAGAAATAAATAGACGCCTGATGCGTCTAAAACAAAAAGGGGGAACTGTAGAGATCTGCGTAATGCTGCGCCTTAAAGATGGAGCTGGTTTCCGCCTTCCACCTTCCCGATGGTGAGTGCTCTCTGTCACAAACAACTCCATATTTGGCTAAGGCTGAGGATCTGGCTTGCTTCCGTGTATGTGGACCTATCTACATTGCCCACATGGCACGCTGGGGTTGGCTACCCAGAGGCTATTTTAAGCTGTGGGCTGGCTTTCCCCATGGTCAGAAGATTGCTCAAGGTTCCTGAATAAACTGCATTGAGAAGAAAAAAAAGAAGTTTGAAATAGAAGTAGCAATGTTAAATTACAGCATGCAGTTTGTTAAGGTTCAACCTTTGTCTTTTGTAAGGCATACTAAGTTTTGTATATCTAGCTAAAAAAAATACTTTTTAAAAAAAAAAAAAAAAAAAAAAAAAAAAAAAAAAAAAATTCTGCCTTTCCCTATAACGCTACCCTGACCCAAACCTTTCTTTTTTAATTTTTGTTTACTTATTATTATTACAATTTATCACTTTGTATCCCAGCTGTAGTCTCCTCCCTCATCTCTTCCCAGTTGTACCCTCCCTCCCTCTTTTCCCCCTATGTCTCTCCCCTCGTCCACTGATACTGGAGGTCCTCCTCCCCTTCTATCTGACCATAGCCTATCAGGTCTCACCAGGACTGGCTATATTGTCTTCCTCTGAAACCTGGCAAGGCTGCACCACCACCCCCAGGAGGATGTGATCAAAGAGCCAGCCATTGAGTTCACGTCAGAGACAACCTCTGCTCCTCTTACTAGGACACCCAATTGAAGACTGAGCTGCCTACGGTCTACAGCTGAGCAAGGGGTCTAGATCCTCTCCATGCATGGTCCTTGGTTGGAGTATCAGTTTCTGCAGGACCCCATGGGCCCAGGTTTTTTGGCTCTGTTGGTCACCTTGTGAAGATCCTGTCCTTTCCAGGTCTTTCTATCTCCCCCTTTTTCCATAAGTTTCCCTGCACTCTGCCCAAAGTTTGGTTATGAGTCTCAGCATCTGCTTCTGATACCTTGCAGGGTAGAGTCTTTCAGAGTTCTTCTGTAGTAGGCTCCTGCCCTGTTCCGTTTTCTCCCTCTTCTGATGTCTATCCTATTTGTCTTTCTGAATGAAGATTAAGTATCTTCCCTAGCTGACCCAAACCTTTAATACTTAGACTGTTGGTGAGTATGCAGCATCCAAAGTTTGGTTATGGAGCACTACATGCTTTCAAATCATGCAAAATTATCTTTTGTCAGAACAAAGATGAATGTAGAGGACATCACTGTAAATGAAATGAGTTAGGCACAGAGGATAAAGATGGCATGACCTCACTTATGTTTGAAGCATAAAGAAATGAACTCAGGCAAGTAGAAAGTGTGTGATCCAAGTTTGTATGACGTGGAAAGAATAGGAGCTCCACAAGTAACAAATAAATCTGGGCACAGGGGTCTTTTCTGAGACTGACACTCAACCAAGGACCAGGTATGGATATAACCTAGAACCTCTGTGCGGATGAAGCCCGTGGTAGCTCAGTAACCAACTGGTTTCCCATAGTAAGGGGAACAGGGACTATTTCTAACAGGAACTCAATGACAGACTCTTTGACCGACCTCCCCACCCCCCAAGGGAGGAGCAGTCCTGCTAGGCCACAGAGGAGGACTTTGTAGCCAGTTCTGAAGATACCTGATAAAACAGGATCAGATGAAAGGGGAGGAGGTCCTCCCCTATAAGTGGACTTGGAAAGGGGCAGGGAAGAGATGAGGGAGGGAGAGAGGGCGGGTTTGGGAGGAAATGAGGGAGCAGATACAGCTGGGATACAGAGTTAATAAAATGTAATTAATAATAAAAAATAAAACAAAAAAAGAAAGTATGTGATCACCAGAGTCTGAAAGTTGAGGGTACAAATTGCAGACAATGGTTCAAGCCACAGTTTCTGTTATTCAAGAGGAGTTACACATTCTATCATTGTTGTTAAGTTAACCATAATATATAGTTGAATATTGATATCCTATTTGAAAGTAGGAAACAGAATCTAACAGTCAATAGTGAACAGGAAATTTATGCAGCTATTGAACAGCTTGATCATACATAGATTATAAGCAAGATTGGTATTAAGCATTTATCTATGATATGACTCAGGGTTGTTTTCTTTTCTTTTGTTTCTTATATAAACTTGTCACTTTATAAGTGAGAATTGATCATCAAACCCTGGGTCCTCTTTCTTGTTTATCTTCTTTAGGTGGATAGATTTCAGCATATTTATCCTATCTTATAGGACTATATAAGTAAGTATATTCCATATGTGTCTTTCTGCTTTTGGAATACCTCACTCAAGATGACCATTTCTAGGTCCCACCATTTGCCTGCAAATTTCATGATTTCCTTGTTTTTAATTGCTGAGTAGTATTCCATTGTGTAAAAGTACCACAATTTCTGTATCCATTCATCAACTGAGGGACATCTGGGTTGTTTCCAGGTTCTGGCTATTAGGAATAAAGCTGCTACAAACATGGTTGATCAAATGTCCTTTTTGTGTACTTGAGCCTCTTTTGGATATATGCCTAAGAGTGGTATAGCTGGATCTTGAGGAAGCACTATTCCTAATTGTCTGGGAAAAGCGCCAGGTTGATTTCCAAAGTGGTTGTACAAATTTGCATTCCCACCAGCAATGGAGGAGGGTTCTCCTTACAGCCAATCCTGAAGACACCTGATAAACCAGTATCAGATGGAAGGGGAGGAGGTCCTCCCTTATCAGTGGACTTGGAAAGAGGCAGATGAGGGTGGGAGGATGAGATAGGGTGGGAAGGAGGGAGTGGGATACAGCAGAGATACAAAGTTAACAAACTGTAACTAATATTAAAAAAATAAAAATTAAAAAAATAAACAAGTTACCTCCAAAAATGCCTACAGTTTACCTAATAAATAACATTACTTACCATGACTTTGATTCAAATTTATATCTAAATTTAATTGGTTTCCATTTATAAGCAGAAACTGCAGAAGCTAACAGCTTGATATAAATCTTTAAAAGTTAAAATTTTAGTGAAAACAACTTATTTTTAAGACAGACAAACTAGGGCTGAAACATGATTGATATATATAAAGAGAGAAAGATTTCTGATTAATTAATAGATGATAGATATATGAGACAGATAGAAAAAAATTAAATCATAGGTATGCAAATAGATACCAGATATTACATTAGAGAGATGGACTAAGGACAGATTGATATATGATAGATCATATAGATAGAAAATAAATATTGTCATGGTATATAAAGATGATATATATTGATAGATGACATAGATTTAGATAAATATAGTTGATATAGACAGATAACAGAGATGAGAAGATAAATGATAGATGATAGAAAGATAAACAACAGATAGAGAAGTAAGTAGATATAGCTAATAGATTTTAAATTACACAGATAGATGTTAGACGATAGACTAGAAAACAGAGCTTCTAAAAACTACTACAGCAAGCTCCAAAGTATGACACTAGACATTTTGGAGAGCTGATGCCCAAGGCTTAGAGAAGAAAAGAGGTCCTGCTTTGAGAGAGAGAGATAATTTCATCTCTTTCTGCCTTTTTGTTCCATCTAATCCCCAGACAACTGAATGTTGCACAAACACATGAGAAGGAGACCTACAATTCTGACTTACACTGCAATTCTGACACTGACTTATCTGACTGTCTCCTCACTAACCCAGCAGGTAAAACAGAATAGTTCTAACTTTTCTTAATGGAGTGAAATGATGTTAATGTTAATAATAACACATACTTTCTTCTCTTTCATATATACACATGTATGTGTGTGTTCCTTTTTAACTGTGATTTTTTTCATCCATTATATTTAATTATCTTTGATGTGTTTAAAACAGAGTATATGAAAAAAACTATAGAGGTAGCTAATAGAGTTGCCCTGAAGATATGAAACCCTTCTGAAAGGAATTACTGAGTTTTCTCGCAGGAAATGTGTCAGCATTTGTAAATGCTTTGTGTTTACCATGACTAAGGCAGTTCTGCATGACAACTTCTCCATTTGCCCATTTTATATGAAAAACAAATTGTTTATTGGCATTTTAGTAACTCCAAAGGGATGCCCTTTTGTTAAAGACAAGGGTTAGAGATTTATTTTTTACCATAAAAAAATCTGGAGCTTAAAGGCAAGAAATGTTTATATTAAAAAATATTCAACCTTAATATAAAGAAAAATTTAAACCAGTTCTGAAAAGCAGGATTAAGCATTTAAGATATATATGGGTTATTTCTTCTTTCTTTTTTCTTCTATATGTTCGTAATTAAGCTTTAAAACATAGTTTACTATATTACTCTCTATCTTCCTGTGATACGTACCTTCCCTGGAAGGGAATCTTCAATAAAATACCACAGAACACTATTGGTTTTTAAGGATGTATAGGTGTTCATAACACTCTTACCTACCCCACTGTCCCAAAGAATATTCCCAAAGCTTTAGTTTTTGTTTAGAAGTTTCAGCATTTCAAGGGTGGGTGGACGAGTGTTTGTGTGTGTGTGTGTGTGTGTGTGTGTGTGTGTGTGTGTGTGTGTGTATGTATATGTGTTGGGATGTGGGATAAACTATATTCACAAGTAACCATAAGAAAATGGATGTGTTTATTTTATATACAAATTTCTGTTGTGTTGTTTTTTGGTTTTTGGTTTTTTTGTTTGTTTTTTTGTTTGTTTGTTTTGTATAGACTATTGGGGTTAATCTTTTTGTTGATTATACAGCCTACTAAGGTTATTTAGAAAAACACTTTTCTCTCTAAATTAGTATTAAGATCTTGCCAAATTTACTGACAATATATCAAAATAAAATTCTTCGGTTTGTGACTGTGCAGTAGTGAACTTAAACTTGATTCTTTCTGCTGTGCATACAGTTGAGAGTTTTTAATGCAGCTCTAGAAAGCGGCAGTTGACTCCCCTTCCAGTGGTTGAAGCCCTCATACTGCTGCCACAAAAAGCCCAGAATCTCCTTGGACTTCAAGGTTTGTCTTTGAACGCTGTTGTGTATAGTCTATTCCCTGCAATATAAATAACTCATCTTTAAAATTTTTCACTTTTGCTGTCAATACAATACTAGTCAATCTAAATTGCTTCTTAAATTTTTCTACCAAAAATATATCCATTGTTTATTGAGTACAAAAGTGCAGCTGGTTAGACAGTGATGAATCCCAAGTTTAGGGAACTAAACTAAGATTTCACTGCCTTAACTAGTAGGACTGAATTCATTTTTCATTTTTATTTTATGCAACAAATGCAAACTAAAGGAAGTAATCTCTCATGTCTCTTAAGCTTAACGATAACTCTGTCAACATTTGGAATTTAATCATAAACAACGTAGTCTCTGTCAAATTTTTTCTGTACTCATTTAATCTCTGATGAGAATAAATAAACATCAATCCAGATATTTATTTATAGTGAAACTTTCCAAGGACTTCTGCTAGCTTATAAAATCCCTGGCCAAGGGAGAGCTAGAAGGCTAGGCTGTATGATGGAGGTGATAAACATTTTTTATTATCACACAGTCAGTTGCTAGTTTTCCTTCTGGACTTTCACCAAGCTAAATTTTAATTTTAATTTCACAGCCTATTGCATTTTTATTCTTGCAGGAATATTTTCCTGATCACTTTAGTTTTCATCTGAAAAAAAATGATTGAAAGGGAAAAACATGGATAATAATAATGGGACACATATATACAATAAACTTTTACACCACTGTTTCCCCTAGCTGGGCTGCCTTGCCTCGCCTCAATAGAGGATGCACCTAGCCTCACTGCAACTTGATATTCCAAGGCTGGTTGACATCCATGGGAGTTCTCCCCTGTTCTGGAGAGAAAGGGAGGAGGAGTGGATGGGGGAAGGACTGGAAAGAGAGGAGAAAGGACAAATAGTGGTGGGGAGGTAAAGTTAATTATTTTTTTAAGTGATACTATGAAGGTAAATGAAAGAAACTAGAAAGCATTAAGTGAGGTGACCCAGCCTCAGAAAGGCAAAAACATGACAAGTTCTCTCTCATATACAGATCCCGACTTTTAATATTTGCTGAACGTAAATAAGAAGAGGTTTGTCTTTGAACGCTGTCGTGTAGTCTATTCCCTGCACCATAAATAACTCAATGCTCTCAATTTCCCCACAACTAACTAGAATTTTCTCAACCTTCTTCTGATATTGCTAGGAAATGTTCATGCTGTTAAGAAACTAGGAGGATGCAGCACTCTGATCTGGTTATTGTCATCTGTTTTCTTTAAACTAAAATTTCTTTTAAATCAGAAAATTATGTAAAACAAAACACAGAGAGAGAAGGGGAGAGTGGGAAGGACAGAGGGGGTAGATGCAACTCCATCCTGAGGCAGCTATCAGAATTCCAGGTGTTTTCTTTCAGTCGGTGACTTATTTTTGTCCTTCTACCTCTTCTTTATTTAAATTTGACTTCCTGCTGCCTCTTTTCCTGCATACATTTTTTGGGAATTACAAACTTATCACCTCTTGCTCCTCATCTAAATTACTCTGCGTCTTTAAATTTTGCATCTTGATGAGACAAAGAGCCTCAAAACTCATTTAGTATTTCCCTGTTCTGAGATCTAAGTGCAAGCCTCTTCCACACCTCAGGCTTGAATTGGGTTGTGCAGCTAGTAACAGCATGCCCCACGTGGTGGTCACTGTAGGCTGAGCACACAGCTTAGCCTGTGATTTCTTTCATATTTACATCAATCTTCATGCATTTTTTGTCATGAACCAGTAACCCCAGTGTCACCAACTTTCCTCCTTTTAGTCTAATAAATAGGTCATGACTGTATTAGTTTTAGGGTACCATTAATGTACCATAATCATAGTCACAGAGCTGTGATTTCGATGGCTGGGACCCCAGAAGTGTACAACAGTCTGTCAAAATATTAAAATGGTTAACATTTGAACTCACTTAACTGTTACATGCTTTAGTATGTATTCATGTGTATGGATGGACTCTCCTGTACCTGTTGTAAGTGTACATGTGCAGACTGGAGGTCAACATCAGGTCCCTTCCTCAATTGCTCACTACCCTGTTTTATGAACCAGGGCCACTAACTGAACCTGAAGCTAAGTGATTAGCTGGGCTCACTGGCCACGTTGTCCCATAGAATCTCCTGCCTCTGCCTTCCCGGTGCTGGGATTGCAGGCACATGGCATGGCTCCTGCCTTTGCCTTCCCAGTGCTGGGATTGCAGGCACATGGCATGGCTCCTGGCTTTTACATGAATGCTGGGAATCAAACCCAAGCCCTTACATTTTTGCAGCAAGCATCTTACCAACTGAGCCATCCTCACTGCTCTGTTAAGTTTTTTTATCAAATCATTTTTTGACTCATTTGTAAAGAATATTTATTTTCCTCTGAGACAGGTAAGTAGAATCCAACACAAATGCTGACGGATTTTATTTTTTTATATAGATTTTTAAAACTGTGGCTGTATACTGTGCTTTGCAAATTCTGACAGTCTTGATCTTACAGATAAAGTATAGGACCCAACCACAATTCACTCCAAGGCCATTCGCCTCCTTGCTCCATCCTCTTCAGTGTTATATGGCTTTGCCAGTAATAAAAGTAAAATGACAGGATCATAAATCCCAAGATTCAGAGAGGCTTTTAAAGGTCACACTGCTCCATGGTTTATAACCTGGGTGAATATCTGCTACACCTTATACATTTGACATTGTTTACTGTGAATCGGTGAAGGCTTGTGATCAAACTTCACTCATATTTTGTTCTAGAAATAAAGATTTAGTCAGATACTTTCTTGACATTATTGTGGAATTAGTGTGTGTGTGTGTGTGTGTGTGTGTGTGTGGTATATACTCACATTCTCACAACCAGAATGTTCAGAATAGCATGAGGTGAAGAAAAATGTCTATCAGGTGACAAAATGATAGATAAAATAAGATGCTTCAATACAGTAAAAGTCTTACTTGATGAAGATGACTTTATGAATATTACATTCATAAAATGAAAATCTGAAGGGAAGTAGAGTAGAGGAGGCCCTTTTTTTTTTCAACTAAACTTCCAATATAAATCTTAGAGAATATCTGTATTATTTTAGTTTTTCCAATAATTTGATTTTGAATTTCGTTTTTTCTGACATATTTAAAATTAGGTGCAGAATCTTATGTTACCTTTTCATGGGCCAAAAGACTGGACACAGAATGTGTATTAAGTTTATTCTACTGCATTTATAGACTAAAGTCCTATTTAAAACTGTACTTTAAAATAATTTCAGAGACTAGAGAGCCACTTCAGTAAATAAGAGTATTTGCTGAGCAATTACAGGGATTTGAGTTCTAATTCCCAGAAAGCACATGTGACTTTTAATTGACAATTTGACACCATCTGAAGTCACCTATAAAGGGAGTCTAAAGCCACCTCTAAAGGGAGGGATTGTCTAGTTTGGGGTGTCTTACAGACATTTCTATAGGGGATTGTCTTGATTACATCCGTCTGGGGTGGACGTGTGCTTGTGACACGTGGAGCCAGAACAGAATGTATCCTGTCCTGCATAATCACTCTGTCTGTTCCTCTTGAGATAAGAACTAACTGAAGATGGAGCTGGACTCACTGATGGCCGTCAAGCCCCAGCAAACTAAACACTTTTGTAAATGGTTTTACTTCCAATGCTTATACATTCTCACCAGCAGTTGTTTTGCTCCTTTAAAACCAAAGCCTCACAGAGTCAATGCTTTTTAGCACATTCAGTTTCTAAGTACCTGGAACAATGTTTATACCCTCTATACCTACAGCTATTTTCTGCTTGTAATATGTTTATTCATTTTCCTTTCATATCTGTTTCCTATTCTTTCTATGCCATCTCAATTTTTAATTGGACCCTTGATGTGCTCATATTTTCCTTTTCTCCTGGCATTGTGAATTTTAATTTGTTTTTAAAATGTGTGTCTGAGATTGCATCAGAGTGACTGTGCACACATTTACATTGACTGCACAAGTCCATGCAAATAACACTCCTTCACGAGTCATTCAAGTGTCTGTGACAGCATGTCCACTTCCCGCCTTTCATTAACAGCCTTGTTGTTATTCTTCTCTCTTACTTATGTGCTATAATAATTAAACACTTAGTGTACATTGTTATTTTGAGCACACAATTTTCTGTAAGAATGATTAAGAATAAAAAGGTTGATTTAATCTTCATTTAAAAAAAAACCACTAAAGCCTCAAAATGAGTTCTTGTTTCTGTATCTGGATTTTTATCTGTTTTGTTATTACAAACAACACATACCAGCTCTACAACTTGGTGGATCACACGATGACATTTCCATATAGGTCACTACACTGTTTTGAACATGTTGACAAAGACACATCATAATCACCTTTCTATTGCTGGCTTTGTTTGGTTGGTTTTGCCTTATGATGATGCTCTCAAATTCCAACTATTTGGGGAGTCGGAGAGATGGCTCAGGGGTAAGGGCATTTGCTCCTCTTCCAGAAGACCTGGGTTCAATTCGCCAACACCAACATAGCAGATCAAAGCTGTCTGTAACTCCAGTTCTGTAACTACAGAATCTGGAACCCTCACACAGACATACATGCAGGCAAAACATCAATGCACATAAAAATAAGTAAATCTTTTTTAATGTAATAAAAACAAATTTTATCTATTTTTGTTTAATGGTATAATTGCATCCTTTATAGCTTTATAGTACACAATTATATTCATGTGTCATATTTCCTTACCCTTTCATCTGTTCACAGATATCTGCACTGATTTAAATCTTGGAAAGGTAAAGCGTACCTCAATATGCAGGATTGTCCAGGATTTTCATCATTTAGTCTTGTGTATATGTGGTATATATGCTGACTTTATATTTTTCTTTACTTTGTCCCTATATGATAATTCTGTTTTTGGTCTTTGTGGAAATCTCTCTATTGTTTTTGACCATGACCGTGATGGTTTATGTTTGGATTTCATGGACAATGAGTAGGTGTTCCTCCTTTCCTTCTCATAGTTTTAGTCATTTTTATAGCCTATCTGATGACTCAATATAGTTCATTCATTTGTTCTTTGAGAATTTCATGGGTGTACACATTATAACAATTGCTCTTGCTACTGATGGCATTGAGCATGTTCTTGCATGTGCGATTACTTGCATGTCCCTTCGAGGTGTATGTCTGGATCATCGGCTTGTTATTTACTGGTAATTTATTAGTTGGTTAGTTTACTTCTTTCTCCTGGACAATAATCTATCTAATAAACAATGGCCAAAGAATTGTTTTCCCATTCTGAATATTATCTCTTCTCTAAAATGATTATTTCCTTGACTTTTTAATTTTATGTAATCTTATTTGTCAATTATTTATTTGTTTCCTATAGTGTTGGAGTACTAGCCAAGCAGTCATTGCACATTCCCATTTCTTAAGTGTTTTTCCATTATTTACCTGTTTAAAATCAAAGTCTTACAGCTTGTGTTAATGTCTTTGATCAATTCCCAGTGAGCTCTTCTGCAGGTGTAGAAATAAGGGTATAGTTTCATTCTTCCACACGAAGAAATCCAGTTTTCCCAACAGTATTTTCTTCTATTGAAATAAATTTTTTTCATACAATACTTCCTAATTATGGTTCACCTCCCCCCTTGAAACTTCTCCCAGTTCCTCTTCACTTCCCCTCACATCTGAATCCACACCTTGTCTGTCTCTATAAAACAGTTTCTGTGGTTTAAAGCACTGGCTGTTCTTCCTGAAGACCTAAGTTCAATTCCAGTACCCACATGGTCGCTCAACAGTAAATAATTATTGTAAAGCATGTGTTGGGCACCTTTGTTAAAGATTATGTGGCAATAACTATGGGTATATTTTTTTGTCCTTTAGTTTTACATTACAAGTGAGAAGAAAAGCAAATTACACTGTGAGCTAGCTGATTTGTGGGGCATTCTCACCAAGGTTATACTTAGAATACAACAACTGGTGCAATAATGAGTAATTTGAATGAAAGTACCATAATCTATTTAAAAATCATGATCTATCTTCATTACTATCATGTCAAAACCCTAGCCTGCCTCTCTCTTAAGCTCTCACCATTCTTTTGCCAGACTCTTGATTTATATTTTCCTGCAAACTTTGCAATCAATTACACATTAAACCCACTGTCTATGTTGTTTGCATTATGCACTCTGGAGATTCCTAGCCTGCCTTTGAAATGAGAATTCATGGAAATGAAACTGTTTTGTTCCTTGACTTTGCCCTTTAAATTCCAGCTTTATAGCAGTATGTTCAATTTTATTCTGCTGCTTAGTTATATTAAACCCAGGCAATAAAACTGGGTTAATAAGAGTTTCTTTACTCCTAAAAATACCCAATGAAATTTGAAATTTTTATACCACTACTTCCAGAGATCTCTTAATCCTACTCTGTCATTCCTTCTAATGTATATTAACAATTCTGAGAATAATGATATCAGGTAAATATCTTCCATTGTTTTAACTGTCACTAATTCATACCAAGAGAAAAAAAATGCAAAAGTGCGTTTGCACATTTGGTGCTAAGCTATTTAAAATTAAATGAAAGCCAAGTGAGAAGTTATAATATAAAAGCCAAAATAAAATTCCCACCATTGTATAAGAAAATAAAATGTATGAATTCATATTTGAGATCAAAGAAATGTGCATATGAGAAAACTGAAATATTTTTACTAAAACATTGTAAAAATTATAAAACTTCAGCATTGTACTGGGGTATAGTCTTTCTGGAAAGAAACTGTTAGGTTGTATGCAGCAATGTTTCTAATTACTCTGTAATCTGTACATAGGAAATACATTTAATCACCATAGTTCCAATAAAGCAAAGTTTTATAAGCAGAACTTCTTACTATTTCATAACTAATTCTTAATACTATACTGAAAATGGAATTATACAATAATGAAATGTTATATTAATGAAATACGTCTATAAGCTATAATTACTATGAATAGTGAAGAGAATCAGGCCATAAAATTTTCATATTATATGAAATCATAGAGTAGTTATATTTAAATAATGATATGCACTTTTTCAGAAAACATATTTTTTTCATAAGTTAGCAAATTAAATGTGAAAATGCACGGAAGGTGATTAGGGGACTACTAAGTCCACCATACCAAGAAATCTACAGATGAAATATTTTATTTCAGTTATAGTTTTCTTGATTGAAGTAAGTGATTTTGAAATCCTCCACATTGCATTACTGCAAAATGTATTTCAGTGGTTGATCTCTTCATATCCATATTTAGTGACTCATAATGTTGATATCTTTTTCTTTTATTGAAAATATTTTTTCACATAATATGTCCTGATTTCTCCTCTCTTTACTCTGCTTAGTTCCTTCTGGCCTCCCCTCCAATTTGGATACATTCCCTTTCTGTCTCTCACTAGAAAATAAACAGGCTTATGAGAGATAATGATGAAATAAAATAAAATAAAAAGCATTAGGATAAAACAATGAACAGAAGGAAAGGAGCCCAAGAGAAGGCACAAGAAACAAAAACCCACTCATTGACACATAAATGAAATCCCATAAAAACACTAAACTGGGAGCCATAATATATACACAAGTCTACTGTAGGGAAAAAGAGAGCCTAGAACTCCTGCACGGAGGTACCCTGTGGCAGTTCAGTGTCCAAGTGGCCTCCATAGTAATGGGGACAGGGACTGTCTCTCACATGAACTCATTGGTCTGCTCTTTGATCACCTCCCCCTGAATGGGGAGCAGCCTTACCAGGGCACAGAAGAAGACAATGCAACCACTCCTGATGAGACCTGATAGACTAGGATCAGAAGGAAGGGGAGGAGGACCTCCCTTATCAGTGGACTGGGAGAGGGACACGGGTAGGGAAGAAGGAGGGTAGGATTGTGAGGGGAAGAGGGAGGAAGGTACAGGGAGAGGGAGGGAAGTACAGGGGGGTACAAAGTGAATAAACTAATTAATAAAAATAAAAATAATTTAAATATATATAATATATGTATAATTTTAAAATTATATATAATATATATAAAGAAAAAAATTAAGTCCTGACATCACATTGTGAAACAAGAAACCTCCAAGAATGCCATTGATTTCATTTTCTGTTGAACTCAATTTTCTGTTGACCATCAATAGATGGCTAACAACCCTTAAGAGTTGTTCACCCTAAACGGAACACCAACAGGACAGGCTCTAAGAGCAACAATCAATAAATGGGACCTCATGAAACAAAGAAGCTTCTGTAAAGCAAAAGATACGGTCATCAGAACAAAATGACAGCCTACAGACTGGGAAAGGATCTTCACCAACTCTATATCTGACAGAAGGCTGATATCAAGAATATATAATAAAGTGTAATTATTAAAATTTAAAAAAGAATACATAAAGAACTAAAGAAGTTAAAAAGCAACAAATCAAGCAATCCAGTTTAAAAAATGGGGTACAGAGCTAAGCAGAGAATTTTCTGTAGAAGAATATAGAATGGCAGTCAAACACTTAAAGAAATGTTCAACATCCTTAGGAATCAGGGAGATGCAAATGAAAACAACCCTGAGATTTCACCTTACACCCACCAGAATGGCAAAGATCAAAAACGCAACTGACAACACATGCTGGAGAGGTTGTGGAGAAAGGGGAACCCTCCTCCACTGCTGGTGGGAATGTAAACTTGTACAACCACTTTGAAAATTAATCTGAGCTTTCTCAGACAATTAGGAATAGTGCTTCCTCAAGATCGAGCTATACCATTCCTAGGCATATATCCAAAATATGCTCAAGTACACAACAAGGACATCTGCTCAGCCATGTTCATAGCAGCTTTAATCGTAATAGCTAGAACCTGGAAACAACCCAGATGTCCATTAACGGAGGAATGGACACAGAAATTGTGATGCATTTACACAATGGAATACTATTCAGCAATTAAAAAAGAGGAAATCATGAAATTTGCAGGCAAATGTAGGATCTAGAAAAGATTATCCTGAGTGAGGTATTCCAGAAGGAGAAAGACACAGATGATATATACTCACTTATAAGTGGATAGTAGAACTATAAGCTAGGATAAACATACTAAAATCTATACACCTAAAGAAGATAAACAAGAAGGAGGACCCGGGTAAGATGATCAATCCTCACTTAGAAAGACAAATGGGATGGACATTGGAAGTAAGAGGAAACAAGTAACAGGACAGGAGCCTACCACAGAGGGCCTCTGAAAGACTCTACCTAGCAGTCTATCAAAGCAAATGCTGAGACTCATAACCAAATCTTTGGCAGAGTGCTGGGAATCATATGAAAGAAGGGGAAATTAGTAGGATCTAGAGAGGACAGGAACTCCGCAAGGACCAATTATATCTGGGCACAGGGGTCTTTTCTGAGACTGTTTCTCCAACCAAGGACCATGCATGGATATAACCTAGAACCCCTGCTCAGATGTAGCCCATGGCAGCTCAGTATCCAAGTGGATACCCTAGTAAGGGGAAGCGGGAATGTCTCTGACATGAACTCATTGGCTGGCTTTAACCTCCCCACTCCTGAGGAAGGAGGATCCTTACTAAGCCACAGAGAAGGACATTGCAGTCAGTCCTGAAGAGACCTGATAAGCTAAGGTCAGATAGAAGGGGAGGAGTACCTCCCCTATCAGTGGACTTAGAGAGGTGCAGGAGGAGATAACAGAAGGAGGGTGGGATTGGGAGAGAATGAGGGAGGGGGATACAGCTGGTATACAAAGTAAATAAACTGTAATTAATATTAAAAAGTAAAAATTTAATTTAAAAAAATATATATATATATATGAGTTGTTTCCGGGAGATCCAAGATGGTGGCACTGGGAGGACACTGTGTCTGAGGAGCAGGACAGCAACATTGGCACAGCAATCAAAAGACCAAACTCTGGGCCCTAAAACACCAGCGATTGTGTTTCCCAGGTGAGAGGAAACCCCGTGGTGTGAGAATCATTTGGGTTCAGGTCACCCAGCTAAAACCTGGAAGAGTTGCCGGGTCCCAGAACGCATTCGGGTGCCAGCTCAGAGCCACATGCCTGCATGTCCTGATCACCCTCCCAGACTGAACTATGGGCATCAAAACACCAGAGACTGGGATTTCCAGTCGAGAAAAAAACCCACAGTGAAGGAAGCAATCGAGACCAACCTCAGGTCACCCAATCAATCCCTGGAAAAGGTCCCAGGATCCAGCAGGTGCTCAGCTACCAGAACAGAGCGAACACTCAGCAGACAGACCAGAGATCTGTTGTGGGACCCACTCACCATCCTAGACAGAACTGTGGGCCCCAGGGCACCAGAGGCTAGGTTTCCCTGTTGGGAGAAAACCCCACAGTGAGGGAAACAGCAAGTCCAAACTGACAGCACTCAGCCAACAATTGTCGGCTATTAATATTTACTATTGATATATCTTTTAGTTAAGCAGCAATTATTCCTAAACAGCTGTGTAGCCAAATCACCACACAGAGCCCAGAATTTATTTAATTAACCTAGAGCACAATGCAGGGCAATAGCTACTCCATGCTGAACCTCCAAGCCCACATAATTTCCTACAATTACACTTGCTTTTAGTGATATCTTAGGTCCCGTTCATTTCTCCACGTGGTTCCAAGACCTCTTCTCCAGATTCTCCTCCTTCCTCCTCTGCTTCCTTCCTCTTCCTCCCACTCCAGACAAGGGTGTCCCACCCTATCCTCTCTATTGCTCAGCATTGTGGCTGGTTGTTTTAATTGACAACATACAGAACAAATGGTGGCATGTTTACACAAACTTGAGACAGGTGATGCTTAGAATAAGCATCACAATGCAATGTCCAGACTGAAACCAGATAGTGGGAGTGGGGGAGAGAAATTAGCATTTGATGAACAAGAATAAATTGTATACCTTCCAAAATAACATTATATCAACAGCCAACACACACACACACACACACACACACACACACACACACACACAGAAAAATTCTCAGGAAAAGTTCCTGGGTTTCTGCAGGCACCAAGTCGCCAGCTTGGAGCCACCAGTCCCCTGCCAGTACATGCTCTACACACTAAACCAGACAAAACTGTGGACCCCAAAACACCACAGACTGTGTCTCCCTGTTGGAAGGAATCCCCACAGTGGGGGGAACATCAAGTTTGATCTCAGGACACCCAGCTCCAGAAGAGTTTCTGGGTCTCCTCAGGCTCCAAGATCTAGCCTCCTGCTGCACGCATGAGAGCTGTGCTCATCTGCAACCGATTACTGCTTGGGTACTGGGGCAAAGAGCTCCAACCTCAGAACTACTGAAGCCTAGGATCCCCGAGAGTAGCACCCAGATACTGCTCCAAGGAGCAAACAGTTATCCCTAACTAAACTGACCAAACTACAGGGCATCCAGGGTCTTCAAGAGGGCTGTGCCTAGAAAACATTATAAGAACAACAGCAGCAGCTGACTAAATTCAGAGCAAGAAACCCAGCAGAAGGGCGGGTGTCTGCAGGACTTCTCATGGTGAGAGGGGAGCCCCCTGACTAACAAAGACCACATTTACCACTCAGGTCTATATGCCTGAGGTGAGCAGTAGCAATTATTGAGAAACACTGGCCATTCAGTGACTATACTCAAAAAGCTAAGGAGGTCTCCTTCAGGAAAAATCATCTTTCTACCAAGGGGATTTTCCTCACTCCAGGATTCCAGAAAGCACCAGAAACTAACAAACAACACCTAAGATAGCCCAACAGGTAGAAACCAGGGTAAAAGCTCAAGCAACAAAAGACAAAACAATATGCCATCTCTAGAACCCAGTTATTCAGGGGCAAGAAGACCTGGACACTCCAGCATAAATGAAATTCAAGAAGACGATTTTATATCTATAGTTATGAAGAGGATAATAGATGAAATAAATAAAATGCATAAAGAACTAGAGGAAGATAAAGTCAGATTACGGCCTTCCATAAAGAAATGAGGAAGATAAAAACAAACAGATTATGGCTATCCATAAAGAAATACAAGAAGATGCAGCCAGTTTGTGGCCTTTAGAGAGGAAATAATTAAACCACTGAACAGAATTAAAAAAAAAAAAAAAACAGAGGAATGTTGAAAGAAACAAACTGCTGAAGAAATTGAAGGAAGATACAGGCAGACAGGTGAAAGAAATCAGCAAAAGGGCTCAAGATCTGAAGACACAATTGGAAAAATTAAAGAAAACACAAATGGAGAAAATCACGGAGAGGAAGAACTTAGGGGAAGAAAACAGGAACTACAAGAGGTAAACATAACCAATAGACTATAAGAGATGGAAGAAAGACTCTCAGGTGTGGGAGATAAAATGGAAGAAATCAATATATCCATCAAGAAAAAGCTAAATCTAAAAAATTCATGACATAGACCATCCAAGAAATCCAAGACAACATGAAAAGACAAAACCTAAGAATAATAGGAATAGAGGAAAAAGAAGATTCCCTCCTCCAGAGCCCAGAAAATATTTTCAATAAAATCATAGAAGAAAATTTTCCCCAGCTTAAAGGAGAGGCCTATAAGAAAATAGAGGTCTACATAACACCTAATAAATTAGACCAGAAAAGAAAATCTCCCTGCCTCATAATAATCAAAACACTGAGTATACAGAACAAAGAAAAAATACTAAAAGCTGCAAGGAAAAAAGGCCAAGTATCATATAATGGCAAACCCATCAGGATCACACATGACTTCTCAACATAGACTATGAAAGGCAGAAGGGCCTGGGTAGATATCATGCAGGACCCTAAGAGAACAAAGATGTCAGCCCAGGCTACTATACCTAGTAAAACTCTCAGCCATCATGGAAGGACAAAACAAGATATTCAACAACAAAAAATATTTGAACAATACCTACCCACAAATCCAGCATTACAGAAGATACTAGAAGGAAAAATGCAACCCAGAAAAGCTAATTGCATTAAATAAAACATAGGAAATAACCTCATTACAGCAAAATTAAAGTAGCCAGGCACACAAACACAATACCACAGCGAATATCAAAATCAAAGCATCTAGAAGCCACTGGTAATTGATCTCCCTCAACATCAATGGACTCAACTCTCCAATGAAAAGACACAGACTAACAGCATGGATATGTAAACAAGGCCCAACAACCTGGTGCATACAAGAAACACACCTAAGTCACAAAGATAAATATTACCTGAGAGTGAAGGGCTAGAAGAGGGTTTTCCAAACAAATGCACCCAAGAAGCAAGCAGGAGTAGCCATTCTAATATCTAATAAAATAGATTTTCAACCAAAATTAATCAAAAGAGATGGGGAAGGTCATTTCATACTCATCAAAGAAAAATTTCACCAAGAACATATCACAATTCTAAAAATCTATGCCCCAAATATAAGAGCAACCGCATTTGTAAAAAAATAAAAATAAAAAATCAGAAACTGAAACCACACATAGATCCCTATATGGGAGATTTCAATACCCCACTCTCAACAAAGGACAGGTCAACAAAACAGAAATTAAACAAAGAAACAATGTCTCTAACAGAGGTCATGAATCAAATGGACCTAACAGACATCTACAGAACCTTTTGTCCAAACACAAAAGAATTTATCTTCTTCTCAGCACCTCATGGAACCTTCTCCAAAACAGACCATACAGTTGGTCACAAAGCAAGCCTCAACAGATACAAGAAGATTGAAATAATTCCTTATATCCTATCTGACCACCATGGACTAAAGCTGGGCCTCAACAACAACAAAAATAGCAAAAAGCCTACACACACATGAAAAATGAACAACTCGATACTAAATGATAGCTGGGTCAGGGAAGAAATAAAGAAATAAATTCAATACTTCCTAGAATTCAATGAAAATGAAGGCACAACATACCCAAACTTATGAGACACAATAAAAGCAGTGCTAAGAGGAAAATTAGTAGCACTAAGTGCTTTCAAGAAGAAATTTGAAACATCTCATACAAGCAACTTAATGGTTCACTTAAAAGCCCTAAGAAATCAAGAAGCAGACACACCCAACAGGAGTAGAAGGCTGGAAATAACCAAACTCAGGGCTGAAATCAATAAATTAGAAACAAATAAAACAATTCAAAGAATCAATGAAACCAAGAGCTGATTCTTTGAGAAAATCAACAAGATAGACAAACCCTTAGCCAAAGTAAATTCTCAACTTCATATGGAATAACAAGAAACCTAGAATTGCTAAAACAATCCTCTGCAATAAAAGATATTCTGGAGGTATCTCCATCCCTGATCTTAAGCTGTACTATAGAGCAACAGTAATAAAAACTGCATGGTACTGACAGAGAAAGAGAATGGTGGATCAATGGAATCAATAGAAGACCCAGAAATAAACCCACACACTTATGAACACCTGATTTTTTACAAAGATGCCAAAACCATACAATGAAAAAATAAAAGACAGCATCTTCAACAAATGGTGCTGCTCTAACTGGATGTCTACAGCTACAAAATGCAAATAGATCCATACTCATCACCCTCCAGAAAACTAAAATCCAAGTGGATTGAAGACCTCAATATGAAAACAGACACACTAAATCAGTTAGAAGAAAAAGTAGGGAAGATCCTGGAACTCATTGGCACAGAAGACAACTTCCTGAACAGAACACCAACAACACAGGCTCTAAGGTCAACAATCAATAAATGGGACCTCATGAAACTGAAAACCTTCTGTAAAGCAAAGTACACTGTCATCAGAACAAAACAACAGCCTACAGATTGGGGAAAAAAATCTTCAACAACTTTATATCTGACAGAGGGCTAATATCCAATATATAAAGTACATAAGTTAAACAGCAACAAATCAAGTAATCCAATAAACAGAGAATTCTCAATAGAGAAACATCGAATGGCAGAGAAACACTTAAAGAGATGCTAAAAATCCTTAGTCATCAGGAAGATGCAAATCAAAATGACCCTGAGATTTCATCTTATACCCATCAGAATGGCTAAAATCAAAAACTCAGGTGACAACACATGCTGGAGAGGATGAGGGAAAAAGAAGAACCCTCCTCCACTGCTGGTGGAAATGTTACTTGTACAACTACTTTGGAAATCAATCTGGTGTTTTCTCAGACAGTGCTACCTCAAGATCCAGTTATACCACTCCTAGGCATATATCCAAAATATGCTCAAGTATACAACAAGGACATTTGCTCAACCATGTTTGTAGCAGCTTTATTTGTAATAGCCAGAAGCTGGAAACAACCCAGATATCCCTCAATGGAAGAATGGATACAGAAATTGTAGTACATGTACACTGGAATACTACTCAGCAATTAAAAACAAGGAAATCATGAAATTTGAAGGCAAATAGTGGGATCTAGAAAAGATCATCCTAAGCGAGGTATCCCAGAAGCAGAAAGACACACATGGTATATACTCACTTCTAAGTGAATACTAGACACATAATATAGGATAATCATACTAAAATCTGTACACGTAAGGAAGCTAATCAAGAAGGAGAACCCTGGGTAAGACATTCAATCTTCATTCAGAAAGGCAAATGAGAGGGACATTGGAAGAGGGAGAAAACAAGGAATAGGACAGGAGCCTACCACAGAGGGCCTCTGAAAGACTCTACCCAGCAGGGTATCAAAACATATGCTGAGATTCATAGCCAAACTTTGGGTAGAGTGCAGGGAATCTTATGAAAGAAGGGGGAGATGGAAACACCTGGAGGGGACAGGATACCAACAGAGGCAAAAACCTGGGCCAAGGGTGGCCTGCAGAGACCAATACTCCAACTTCGGACCATGCACAGAGAGGACCTAGACACCCTGTTCAAAGGAAGCCCAGCAGCTGCTCAGTTTCCAAATGGGTTCCCTAGTAAGGGGTACAGGGGCTGTCTCTGACATAAACTCAATGGCAGGCTCTTTGATCACTTTCTCCTGGGGGTGCAGCTACTGTGTATGGAAATACTGAAATCTCTATATTTAATTAAGTTTGACAAAATAGTATAAGAATCTGAATTTAAAAGGGTCATCAGAAAATGCACAAAGGTCTGAATGCTCAAGGCACACATAACCTGTGTTAATTTATTTTATAAAATATTACCATAAATTATTTATTTTGATTTGGTAAACACTAAACTTTTATATGTACCAATGGAAATAATACTACACTATTTGTGTCAAGATTTCCTCAATTATAAGTTGTGTATGAAATTGAAGTCACAAGACTGTCATTAAGACTAAACACCACAAAAAAAATTAAACACCACAGTATGTATGTATATATATATATATATATATATATATATATACTGTGATGAGTATGGATCTATTTGCATTTTGTAGCTGTAGACATCCAGTTAGACCAGCACCATTTGTTGAAGATGCTGTCTTGTATTTTTTCATTGTATGGTTTTTGGCATCTTTGTAAAAAATCAGGTGTTCATAAGTGTGTGGGTTTATTTCTGTGAGCCTAGCCTTTAAAAACTGAACCATCTCTCCAGCCTAATATACCTATATGTTTAATAATAGTAATAACCATGAAGAATTTCTAATATATATATACATTAAAACATGTTACACACAGAGGAAAATAGTTAAATTTCCTCTATAAGCCTGATTTAGAAATCTATATTCACTATTTTCTATTATAATAGGGATGTTAAATTATGATATAAATCTTCAAATTATTTTGATCAAAGAATATTGAAAAGAAATATGATTCTTTATTTTATTGAAAATCATTACCATTAATGCCAAGGAGTGAAATCTTTTACAATAAACAAGTACTTTTTATAGAAATTTATTTTCTTGGAAGATAATTTATTATAATATGCATCACTACTTAAGTAAGAGAACATTTTATCTAAAAACAATACTTTCCCACTCTGCTTTTTTTTAACACCAAATTTTAAATAATGATCTAAGATGAAAACATTACAGTTGTCAAAAACAAATAATTATATTTATAACTTTCATATTTTGAATTTTACAAAGAATAAGACTTCAAATTGGAGATGTGATCATCTTAAGCATATAATCAACCACTTTTAGGATCTAACAGAAACCACTCAGTTTTTTTAAAAAGTCTTGACTTTCACATTACACAGAGAGGGCTTTTATTATACTAATGTGTTTACTTCAATATTTATCAAACAATCTCAAAATTCACTAAATGTATCTATCATAACCAATTCAAGAAACAGAAAACTTAAATATTTCTGTTTCACAAAACAAGTACTATTATAATTTATCTATATTTATAATCACTATCTTGTTCTAAGTCAAATAAAAGAGCTTACAAAACAAAGGAAATACAAAACATAACAGTGATTTTTAGAAATATACACAAGAAAGTAGTTTGTTGTGGTTTACAAATAATCTCAGCTCTTGAACATCTGAAGCAGAAGGGCTCTCTGGAAGACTCTACTCAGCAGTGTATCAAAGCAGATGCTGAGACTGGGCAGAGTGCAGGGAATCTTACGAAAAAAGCGGGAGATAGTAAGCCTGGAGGGTACTACAGGAGCTCCACAAAGAGACCAACAGAGCCAAAAAATCTGAGTTCAGGGGGTCTTGTAGAGAATGATAAATCAGCCAAGGACCATGCATGGAGAGGACCTAGACCCCCTTCTCAGATGTAGCCCATGGCTGTTCAGTGTCCAATAGCAAAGGGAGGAGGGGCTGTCTCTGGTATGAACTCAGTGGCTGGCTCTCTGATCACCTCCTCTTTGGGGGGAGGGGGTCCAGCCTTGCCAGACCACAAAGGAAGGCAATGTAGCCAGTCCTGATGAGACCTGATAGGCTAGGGTCAGATAGAACAGGAGGAGGACCTCCCTATCAGTGGACTAGGGGAGGGACAAAGGGGGCGAAGAGGGAGGGAAGGTGGAACAGGGAGGAGATGAGGGAGGGGGCTACAGCTGGGATACAAATTGAATAAAGTGTAATTAATAATAGTAATGATGACGAAAAATTTTAAGAAAACAATTTTAAGAAAAAAATTTAAGAAAAAGATCAGGCTGCACTATGTAGGAGTTCCAGGAAACCCTGGGATATAGCATGAGATCCTGCCTTAAACAGACAAACAAATCAGCAAAACTTCACAACAATGAAAGAATGGTTGCAACTGAACAGAATATAGAGAACAAAAGGCCCTGGTGCCACACCTCTCTCTCGCTAAGGAAGCTGCTGAGTCCAGTTTGGTCCACAGAATCCACATTACTCTTGTCCACTCAGTAAAGGTAAGAAAGCAGCAGCAGTATACAAATGAATTTCATATTATTGATTCACAAATATTGACTAAGTATAATTTTAGATAGAGAAAACTAGAAAATTTATCAAGACATGGTTTGATATGAATGATGTGCATTTGATCTTCCATTCATTTGCCTTGAATAGACTATTTTTAAAATCTAAATCCAAAATTTGATGCTTTCTCATTTTCTGTAACTTTTATATGGGGAATCATCATATCATCCATTTAACACAAACTTGGGAAAGGCATTTGTGGGTGGTTGAACACTATGAGAATAGTATTTAACTCTCAGAGGCCTCTATTTATTGGTGATCATGGAAATGAGTGATTGAAGCAATCAAATGTAAATGTGTAGAATACTGAGCAAGAGAATGGCTCTACTTCATACAAAAATATAATTGGCTTTCAGTACTAAATATTTTATATTATAATTTTAACCCTCATACATTATTAGAATGTAAAAAATATTTACGTAACTTTTCATATTCAGATCAGAAAGAAAGCATTGGAGTTTTTCTCATTTGTGGAGGTCTTACACAAATACATAAAATTATTTGGGACAAGTGAAACAAGTCTGTTTGGCGACAAGATAACCAATGTAAAGGGATAGGAAGAGAAGGAAAAGCAGCAGAGGGTGATTATAATCAAAAGGATCCCTATGAAATGCACCACTACGAAAGGAACTGAAGCTGAGAATTCTTGACCTTTGTATAAGATGAAAAATAATGATTCTTTACAGACCTAGGACTTAAAAAATAAAGCATCAGAATTCTTCCAAGGCTTATAATTTTAATTAGGGTTTTATTATATGTGTTTGGGTGTTTTATCAGTATGTATGTGTGCATGTGCCATGTGCAGATACATGTGCCATGTGCCTGTGAAGGCCAGCAGAGGACATCACATACCCTAGAATTAGATTTACTGACTCTTTGGAACCTGTATATCAGTGCGTAGAAACATCGGTCCTTTGGAAGAGCAGCCAGTGCTCTTAACTACCGAGCCGTCTATCCATGACGTTAATCAATTTCCTAATTAAAGAAATCAACATGTAAGGGCTTTGCTAATATTTTGCTTAAGTCAAGGCTTGTTCTTATATCAAGAATACAATTGAAACAGGTACCGATGACGCTACCAAAGCAGTTGAGGGAATATCAGTAATGTTTTGTCAACGTTATAACAGGACTTTATGGATAAATAGTTTATTTCTGAACTTAAGAGATGGTTCAGTGACAAATATGTTAATCAGAGAGACCATGAGAAAAAATTTTCTTTATGAAAGAAGCTACTGTTGGGAAAATCATTTTGATTAACTTTTTTTTTCCTATTTCACTGTGTCCATTCATTTGGGGTGGGGAGATTTTACTTTTTGCTTTTTATTTTTATTAATTACAGGTTATTCACTTTGAATCCCCCTGTAGCTCCCTAAATCCTCTCCTCCCAATCTCACCCTTCTTCCCCCGTCTCCACCCATGTCTCTCCCCAAGTCCACTGATAGGCAAGGTGGGGGATTTTATTTATTTTTTTATTTTATTTATTTTTATTATTAGTTACATTTTATTATCTCTGTATCCCAGCTGTATCCCACTCCCTCATTCCCTCCCAATCGCACCCTCCCTCCTTCATCTCCTCCCTGACCCTTTCAGTCCGCTGATTGAGGAGGACCTCCTTTCCTTGCATCTGACCCTGTTTTATCAGGTATCTACAGGACTGGCTGCAAAGTCCTCCTCTGTGGGCTAGCAGGGCTGATCCTCCCATGGAGGGTGGGGAGGTCAAAGAACCTGCCATTGACTTCATGACAGAAAATAGTCCCTGTTCCCCTTACTAGGGTAGCCACTTGGTTACTGAGCTACAACGGGCTACATCCGAGCAGAGGTTCTAGGTTATATCCATACATGGTCCTTGGTTGGAGTATCAGTCTCAGAAAAGACCCCTGTGCCCACATATATTTGGTCCTTGTGGAGCAACTATCCTCTCCACATCATACGAACTTCTCCTTCTTTCATATGATTCCCTGTACTCTGCCAAAGTTTTGGTTATGGGTCTTAGTATCTGTTTTGATACACTGCTAGGTAGAGTCTTTCAGAGGCCCTCTGTGGTAGGTTCCTGTCCTGTTACGTGTTTTCTCCTACACCGAATGCCCATTACATTTGCTTTTTTTTTCTTTTTTTTTTCTTTTTTCTTTTTTCTTTTTTATTAATTACACTTTATTCATTTTGTATCCCCCCATAGGCCCCTCCCTCCTACCTCCTGATCCC
>REGO01000563.1:1005616-1022469 GCA_010120015.1 Rhombomys opimus
CTTATAGGTCTATATAAGTAAGTATATACCATGTGTGTCTTTCTCCTTCTGGGATACCTCACTCAGAATGATCTTTTCTAGATCCCACCATTTGCCTGCAAATTTCATGATTTCCTCATTTTTGATTGCTGAGTAGTATTCCTTTGTGTAAAAATACCACAATTTCTGTATCCATTCCTCCGTTGTTGGGCATCTGGGTTGTTTCCAGGTTCTGGCTATTACAAATAAATCTGCTACAGACATGGTTGAGCAAATGTAATTGTTATGTACTTGAACATCTTTTGGATATAGGCCTAGGAGTGGTATAGCTGTCTAATTTTTAATAGACAATTAAGAAGCAATATTCTTAATTGTCTGAGAAAGTGCCACATTGATTTCCAAAGTGGTTGTACCAGTTTACATTCCCACCAGCAATTGAGGAGGGTTCCCCTTTCTCCACAACCTCTCCAGCATGTGTTGTCATTTGAGGATTGATATTAGCCGTTTTGATGAGTGTAAGGTGAAAACTCAGGGTCATTTTGCTTTGCATCTCTCTGATGGCTAAGGATATTGATCATCTATTTAAATGTTTCTCTGCCATTCTGTATTCCTCTACAGAGAATTCTCTGATTAGCTCTGTACCCCATTTTTTAATTGGATTACTTGATTTATTGTTTTTAGGTTATTTAGTTTGTTATATATTCTGGATATCAGCCCTCTGTCAGATATATGGTTGCTGAAGATCCTTTCCCAGTCTGTAGGCTGTCGTTTTGTTCTGACAACAGTGTTTTTTGCTTTACAGAAACCTTTCAGTTTCATGAGGTCCCATTTATTGATTGTTGCTCTTAGAGCCTTTGCTGTTTGTGTTCTGTTCAGGAAGTTGTCTTTTTGTGCCAATGAGTTCAAGGCTCTTCCCCACTTTTTCTTCTAAGAGGTTTAGTGTGCCTGGTTTTATATAAGGGCTTTGATCCACTTGGACTTTAGTTTTGTGCAGTGTGATAAGTATGGATCTATTTGCATTTTTCTACATGTAGTGGGATTGATTAAAGTTTCTCTCCATTTAGTTTGATGTTGGCTTTAGGCTTTCAATATATTATCTTTACTATGTTTATGTATGTGCCTTGTATCCCTGATCTCTCCAAGATTTTAAACATGAATAGGTGTTGGACTTTGTCAAATGCTTTTTCAGCATCTAAGGAGATGATCAGTGGTTTTCTCCTTCAGTTTGTTTATATGGTGGATTACGTTGATGGAGTTCTGTATATTGAACCACCCTTGCATGCCTGCAATGAAGCCCACTTGGTCATGGTGGATGATATCTTTTATGTGTTCTTGAATTCAGTTTGCAAGTATTTTATTGAGTATTTTTGCATCAATGTTCATAAGAGAGATACTTTGTAAGTTCTTTTTTTTGTTGGGTCTTTGTGTGGTTTAGGTTCAAGGTGACTGTGGCTTCATAGAATGAGTTTGTTAATGTTCCTTATGTTTTTATTTTGTGGAATAGTTTGAAGGGAATTGTTGTTAGCACTTCTTTGAAGGTTTGGTAGAATTCTGCACTGAATCTGTCTAGCCAGGGCTTAAGGGAGACTGTTGATGACTGCTTCTATTTTCTTGGGGATATAGGACTATTAGATCTTTCTACCTGATCTGGACTTAATTTTAGTAGATGGAATCTATCAAGAAAATTGTCCAGTTCTTTTAGATTTTTAGATTTTCAAATTCTGTGGCATATAGACTTTTGAAGTAAGTCCTAATGATTGTTTGGATTTTCTCAGTGTCTGTAGTTATGTTCCCCTTTTCATTTCTGATTTTGCTGATTTGGATAGTTTCTCTCTGACTTTTACTTAATTTGGCTAAAGGTTTGTCTATCTTGTTGCTTTTCTCAAAGAACCAGCTCTTGGTTTCATTGTTCTTTGTATAGTTTTATTTGATTCTAATTGATTGATTTCAGCCCTGAGTTTGATTATTTCCGGCCATATGCTCCTCTTGGGTGTATTTGCGTCCTTTTTTTCTAGGGCTTTCAGTTGGGCCATTAAGTTGCTTGTATGAGATGTCACAAATTTCTTCTTTAAGGCACATTAGTGCTATGAATTTTCCTCTTAGCACTGCTTTCATTGTGTCCCATAAATTAGAGTATGTTGTACCTTCATTTTCATTGAATTTGAGAAAGTCTTTAATTTCTCTCTTTATTTCTTCCTTAATCCAGCCGACTTTGAGCTGTAAGTTGTTCGGTTTCCATGTACGTGTAGGCTTTATTCTAATTCCATTGTTGTTGAGAGCCAGCTTTAGTCCATGGTGATCAGATAGAATACAAGGGATTATTATTATTTTTTTTAATTTGGCAATCAACTTTTTTATTTTTATTTTTTTTGAATTTTATTTTTTCTTATCAGTTACATTTTATTAACTCTGTATCCCAGCCGTGTCCCGCTCCCTCATTTCCTCCCAGTCCCTCCCTCCCTCCCTCACCTCCACCGTGCCCCTTTCCAAGTTCACTGATGGGGGGGACCTCCTCCCCATTCATCTGATCCTGTTTTATCAGGTTTCTTCAGGACTGGCTGCAAAGCCCTCCTCTGTGGCCTAACAACAGGGATTATTTCAATATTCTTGTATCTGTTGAGGCTTGCTTTGTGACCAACTATATGGTCTATTTTGGAGAAATAGGTCTCCATGAGGTCCTGAAAAGGTATACTCTTTTGTGTTTGGATGAAAAGTTCTGTAGACATCTATTAGGTCCATTTGATTTAGGACCTCTCTGAGAGGTTTTATTTTCCTATTTGGCTTCTGTCTATATTATCTGTCCCTTGGTGAAAGTGGGATGTTTATATCTCCCACTAATAAGGTGTTGGGATCGATGTGTGATTTAAGTTTTAATAACATTTCATTTATGAATGTAGGTGCTCTTGTACTTGGGGCATAGATGTTCAGATTTGTCATGTCCTCCTGGTTTATTTTTCCTTTGATGAGACTGTAGTGCCCCTCCTCATCTTTTTTGATTAATTTTGGTTGTAAATCTATTCTTTTAGATATTAGGATCGCTACCCCACCTTGTTTTCTGGGTCCATTTACTTGAAAAACATTTTTCCAGCCCTTTACTCTGAGGTAGTGTTTATTTTTGTTGCAGAGGTGTATTTCTTGGATGCAGCTGAATGTTGGATCCTGTTTCCGCACCCATTCTGTTAGTCTGTGTCTTTTTATTGGAGAGTTGAATCCATTGATGTTCATAGATAAGAGTGACCAATGAATGTTAGTTCCTTTTATTGTGGAGTTGGTCATCTTACTGTGTTTCATTGTTTGCTTTCTTTTAATTTTTGTTGGGATATTATCTGTATGGTATGTTTTCTTTGGTGAAGTTGTTTTCATTGGATTGAAGTTTTCCTTCTAGGATCTTCTATAGGGCTGTTTTGCTGTGAAGATATTGCATAACTTTAGTTTTGTCATGGAATATTTTGTTTTCTCCATCTATGTTGATTGAAAGCTTTTCCAGGTATAATAGTCTGGATTGGCATCTGTGGTCTCTTAAAGTCTGCATGACACCTGCCCAGGCCCTTCTGGCTTTCATAGTTTCTGATGAGAAGTCTGGTGTGATTCTGGTAGGTCTACCTTTATATGTTACTTGGCCTTTTTTCCTTGCTGTTTTAATATCTTTTCTTCTGTAGATTGAGTGTTTTGACTATGATGTGACTTGATGTGTTCTTTTCTGGTCTAGTCTATTTGGTGTTTTGTGGGCCTCTTGTATATTTTTGGATATCTCTTTTTTTAATTTGGGAAATTTTTCTTCTATGATTTTCTGGAAAATATTTTCTGGACCTTGGAGCCTGGAGTCTTATTTTTCATCGAATCCTGTTATTCTTAGATTTCATCTTTTCATGGCATTCTTGATTTTTTGGATATTTTGTGTTTGGGACTTTTCTTTTTTTTTACTTTGAGAGAAGTATAAATTTCTGCGAGTGTGTCTTCAGCACCAGAGATTCTCTCTTCCATCTCTTGTATTCTGTTGGTGATGATTACTTTTGTGGTTCCTGATCTTTTCTCTAAATTCTCCAGCTCCAGGGTTTTCTCTATTTGTGTTTTCTTTATTGATTCTAATTCTGTTTTCATGCTTTGTACCATTTTCTTCATCTGTTTGAATGTGGATTCCTGTCTCTCTATGATGGTCTTTTTTTTTTTTTTTTTTCATTTCCTCTCTATATGCCACTAATTGTATCTCTACTTGTGCCTCTATTTGTTTGGCTATATTTGCCTGTGTTTCTTTGAAAATTTTGTTCATTTCCTCTTCCTTTGCCTCCATTTGACTGACCAAATCTTTGATAGATTTGTTCATTTCCTCTTAAACTGTCTGAGTTTGCATGGCTGTTTCTCTGAGAGATTTGTTTATTTCCTCTTTATTTGTCTCAAATAATTGGGTAAGCATAGCTTTAAAGTCATTTTCCTGTGTTTCCAATGAATTGGAGTATCCATCAATTTTGGGGGTTGCTGTAAAGCCATGATGTCCTGATTTATGTTGGATCTGTTCTTTCGCCTACCTTTGGCCATTGGCTTATCTGAAACCTTCCCTGTTTGTTTCTGGATTCTGCAGTTCAGACTGGTGCTGTCTCTCTCTGGCATCGGGAGAATTCTTCAGGAAGCTGAGAGATGTCCCGTGGCTTCAGCGTGTGCGTTGGTGCTTTAGCTGTACCTGTGGGAGGACTGTCCATGAGTGCAAAAGGGCAAATGCAAGCACAAGCACTCACTCGCTCGTGCATGTGTGTGTGTGTGTGTGTGTGTGTGTGTGTGTGTGTAAGTGTGCATGGAAGTGTGCCTCAAGTGATAGAGTGATAAAGAATGTTGAACCCTTGAGTGTGTGGGAGGCGCTCTGCCTTGTAGGCTTCTAGGGGGTTACTTGTGCATGCACTGTAGATGTAGCAGGCTCTAGTGATGGTCACAGCGCAATTTCCAATGTTATCCACCTTAACTCCTCAGTTGGACCCGCAGAGTAGGGGCTTCAATGTCCCAAGTGACCCTGTTTCCCACAGTGGGTATGTGGGTGGGAGGGGTACAATGCCTGGCTTCTAGTTTAGAAGGACCCTGGATCTGGAGTTCTGCAGACACTCAAGGGCACATTCACTCTCAAGCAGGTCACATCAGCAAGGATCTGGGTATCAGGGCTCTCTACTCTCTGGTATGGCCCTGCTTGGTCTCATGCAGGAGGACTGATGCATTCCGCCAGCTCAGTGCTGCTGCAGCCGCTAGGTTAGGAAGTCCCACTGTAGCTGGAGACTGGGTTGCCGGTCCAGATGCCTTCTGGAAAGTCCTGGGGGCCCTCCATTGTGCTCTCCAGGCCTGGGAGGCCCAGCGCCTGGTGTGCCTAGCTTGTCTGGCAGGTCTGCTGGGCTTTGGTGGATATATAGCATATTATCTGTCACCTAGGGTATGGGTGGGCTGTACAGTCAGTGGCTGCGAGACTCTGCAGAGTCAGTATGGCTGCTAGCAGACCTGAGACCCTGGGAGAATGGTGCAGCAGATCTGGGACTCCATGGCAGGTACAGCTGGCAGTTGTGGCTAAGGGACTAGGAGCTTCGCCTCAGCTGCTGCAGACCCCAGGCAGTGAACTCTGAGCTGAGAATCTCTGGCTGTGCTGAGGAGGAGGGAGGTCTGAGAAAGGGGAGTGCCAGGAGATCAAAGAATCGATTCTCTCCTTCCCCAAACAAGTCCATGAATGACCCACAACCAAACTTCTCAACTCGTGCCATGTTCCCTGTAGTTTAGAAAGCCTCACCGTCGTTTCCCTGGTTTCAGAAGTCCTTCCACTCACCAACTCAGGTATTCAGTTCCTCTGCAACTCAGAATCTGTGAATGCTAGTCTCCATTTTGGCTCCCCCCCGGACACATTTCTAAATACCACTAGCTTACTAATTTGCAGCATGACCATAGTAGGTTCCTATACACCTCATCAGAAAAAAATTAAATGTCACTATAAATCTCAACCCACATATGTTAACTATTAACATTTTACAGAAGAAGTAATTTACAAATATTTTACAGAGGAAGCTTGTAACAAATTTAAGGTCATGAAGCTGAAACCTTCTGGGTAAAAAAATTAATGTCATCATGTATCATTTCAAAACACTTACTGATCAACATTATGATATTTGTTTGTGTTTGTTTCCTATTTCTTCAGCTTTCAAACTATTTATGTAGTACAGAAATAATGTGTTAAGAGCTGGAGAGATGGAGCAGAGGTTAAGAGCACTGGCTGCTCTTCCAGAGATCCTGAGTTCAATTCCCAGCAACCACATGGTGGATCACAACCATCTATAATGAGATCTGATACCCTCTTCTGCCATGCAGGTGTACACACAGATAGAGCACTCATAAACAACAACAACAAAATAAATAAATATTAAAAAAAAGAAATAATGTGTTAAATACCTCAATGCTTGTGTTCATACATTTCTATGCTAACCAGACTCTTGGCCAACAGAGCTATTCCAGGAGATAGCATCTCTCACAGTATACTGCAGGGAAAATGAGATAGATACTAACTCGTTGTTCTAATTATGTCATCTCCTATTTATAAAAGTAGACCTTTCACAACTGCTTGTTGAATAAAACTAACAATTTTACCTGCAGTGATGAACCTATGTTCTGAGAATTATCTTCATGGTCATCATCTAAAATGTAAGTTATCAGGCCGGATCCCTAGAATATTTGTTGAAGAGCTTGAATTATTTTTTTTTGCCTGGATATGTACATGTGATGTGATGTGATGTGATGTGATGTGATGTGATGTGATGTGATGTGCATATTAATGCATGTATTTGTGTGAGTGTGTGTGTGTGTGTGTGTGTGTGTGTGGCATGCATGCTTGTGTGGAGGTTGGCATGCTGGTGCATGTACGTGTACATACATGTGTACATGCCTATTTTTGTCAGTGTGTTGGAGATGTCTGGGATGCCTCCCTCAATTGTTCTCTACTGAGTTTGGATCTCAGCACAGCTTTGCTACAGAAATGAATTAGCGTCTTAATAAAGCTAATCTATCATGCTTAAGCTTTTGGAATTCTCATTTATCTAGTTCATAATTGAGTTCTGGAACTTCCACAAGTCCTGCTGAGTTCATAGTCACTCTTCCTG
Organism: Rhombomys opimus; assembly: GCA_010120015.1. Taxonomy (NCBI): domain Eukaryota; kingdom Metazoa; phylum Chordata; class Mammalia; order Rodentia; family Muridae; genus Rhombomys; species Rhombomys opimus. Next base: position 1,012,711 of record REGO01000563.1, read on the forward strand.
TCATCCCCTCTCTCGTCCCACTATGCTCTACTGCTTATGCTCTGTTAGGACAGTTCCACAAGGCCCCTCTCTAGCTCCTTTCACAGATTGTAAACACTAGGTCACTATCCTCTTCTAACTTAGCTTCCCATTGTGATCTTGGCTTCACCTAGCCTCATCTTTCTGAAAGTGACCACAGAGTCTTCTCAGGTGTTCCTCTTGATTTTATATTGGGCAAAAGCTACTTTCATGTGTTTCTGGTCAGTGACCTTCCAAAGTAAATATTTTATTGTTTTTGCAGGAAACATGGAGAAAAGTAGCTAGAACTTTTTAACAACTTCTTAAAGCTTTTAAAGGCTATTCTATATAATAAGTTATGTTCAACTTATTATGAATGGTTCTTGCTGAATATATTGAAAATATGAAAGAAGTGGGAAATAGTAAGATCTGGAGAGGACAGGAACTCCACAAGGAGAGCAACAGAACCAGAAAATTTGAACACAGGGGTCTTCCCAGAGACTCATACTCCAACCAAGTACCAGGCATGGAGATAACCTAGAACCCCTGCACAGATGTAGCCCATGGCAGTTCAGTGTCCAAGTGGGTTACATAGTAATGGGAAGAGGGACTGCCTCTGACATAATCTGATTGGCCTGCTCTTTGATAACCTCCCCCTGAGGGGGAAGCAGCCTTACCAGGCCACAGAAGATGACAATGCAGCCACTCCTGATGTGATCTGATAGACCAAGATCAGAAGGAAGGAGAGGAGGACCTCCCCTATCAGTGGACTTGAGGAGAGGCATGCGTGAAGAAGGGGGAGGGAGAGTGGGATTGGGAGGGGAGAAGGGGGGAGGAGGGAGGGGCTTATGGGGAGATACAAAGTGAATAAAGTGTAATTAATAAAATAAAATTTAAAAAAATAAATAAATAAAACTAAAATAAAATAAATTTTTAAAAATATGATTACTTTCAATTAAGTGTTTCATATGTTATATATCAATTAACCAAATTATTGGTAAAAATGCTAAGTCAACCTAATGATGTATAAGATACTATCATTGGAAATATTAAAGTATCAATATTTCCCAAATCATCAGATATGATCCTTTTATATTTCGTTTTTAAGGGTTAGATGAAAAAAATTCCATAAATTACATCATATGCTGAAATCTTACACACACAGGAGGCTGGGGTAGGAGATGATTTGTGAGACACAGGAAAGAAGAGAAAGACTCAGGTCATTCCTTCACCCCATCCCCTTTAATCATCTTTCTGCTCATGTCTGCAATGGGGCACCTCTGTTTGTCCTCTTGAAACAGTTCTGACCAGTGGGGTCGAGTGATCAAAAACTAAATTCTGTAAAACTGTGACCCAAAATAAAGCTTCAATTCTTTAGGTTATTTAACTCATGTATTTTTGGTCACAGAAACATTTAAAAAACAATATAGTTCTTTTTCCAGAGCTGGACCAGCTTGTTATACTGGAGAAATGAGTTTTAAAAGCAGTTTATAATTTCTAGTAATGTTTTCATTACAAAATTGGGTGAGCCTGTATTTGATGTGTATATATTTACAACTGTAATTTCCTCTTGATGAAGTGTTCTCTTGAACAATATGAAACAATCTTAATTATTCCTTCTGACAAGATTTGATTTGAAGTCTACTTTGTTAGATATTAAAATAACGATAACTGCTTATTTCCTAATTCCATTTCGAATGCTTTTTATCTTCTTTTTACCCGAAGATGGAGTTTGTGTTTAATCATAAAGCTTATTTCTTGGAGACAAACAAAAGGATTATGTTTTCAATTGCAGCCTACTACTATGTGTTTTGCAATGCTTAGAATAAGACAATTCACATTCATTGAAAGGTGTGTTATCATTGAAAGGTGTGTATTGCTTTCTGAGGTTGATGATTTTGTATTGTTTAAATCATTCTTAACTTTTCTGTTTATTAAAAAGTACCACAGTATAATTTATTTTTGTTTTTTTCTATAGCAGTAGTTAACTTGTAGGTCACCACCCTCTGGGGGTCTAATGACCTTGTACAGGGGTCACCAAAGACCACCAGAAAACACAAATATTTACATATTGATTCAAAACAGTAGTAAAATTACAGTTATGAAGTAGCAACAAAAAAAATTATGGTTGGACATCATCACAACATGAGGAACTGTATTAAAGGGTCACAGCAAAAGGGAGGTTGAGAGCCACTCACTGCTCTATAGTCTCTTGAATGTGTTTATCTTTCTTTTCAGACTAAAGATTCCAGTATCATATGGATTCCACACCATAAATTCCTTTATCCAGATGTTATAGTGGAAAGTTTCACTTTATCTCCTAAATTATGACAGTTTTTTGGTGGATGTATTAGACTGGGCTGGCAACATGACCTTGCAGAATCTGGGAAACATCAATCCAAGCTCTTTCACTTTCAGAGTTTGCGTTGAGAGGGAAGCAATCATCCAATGGCTCTGTCTTCTATGTGACTTGGACCTTTCCATTTGTAGCTTTCAGTGTATTTTCTTTGTTCTGTTGTATGCATTCACCATCATATGACACCTCGAAGGTTTTTTATGGCTCTTTCTGCTTGTTGTTCTGTGTGTCCTTGTAACTAGACAGACTTTTCTTTCCTTGGATTTGAAATTATGCCTTCTATGGTTCTATGAAGAACATTTTCTGTGTCATTTGCTTGTTATTCTTCTATTTCTCTTTTTTATGGAATCCCAGACTTCTTACATGTCATCAGTGGTTCTACCCAGTTGAGTGCCCTGTAAGCTAAATGATTGGTGGTATAGAAAGAGGGATACATAAGTACAACAATAGCAAAAATATCATGGGAATTGTCAGCCAGTTTCTATTTGAATTTAAGGCCTAATCCACTGGAGGATATAAACATTGTATGAATATGAGTTTTTATGTCTGAACTTGACCTTGGCTTTACTTAGTGATAAGGATGGTTAAGCCAAATAGTATTTTTCCTCTCCATATTGTTTCTGGTCATGATGTTCTAACACTGCAGCAGAAACCAAACTAGGACAATCATTAAATCATCACCACTAGTGAGAGTTGATAGAATTAAAAATCAGAAGAGAAAATGGGAGGTAACAGAATGTTCTTTTATCAGTATATCTGAAGCTCTTTATTGGGTTGATATGAGTGAATGTTCAATGGAATTTGAAAAATAGTACATTAGTTGAATAGCAGCTCATAGGTAGCTCAGTCTCCAAGAGGAATTCCTAGTAAGGGGAACAGGGACTCTCTCTGACAGGAACTTAGTGGCTGGCTCTTTGATCACCTCCCCCCAGGAGGTGCAGCCTTGCCAGGCCACAGATGAAGACAACACAGCCAGTCCTGATGAGACATGATAAGCTAGGGTCAGATGGAAGGGGAGGAGGACTTTCCTTATCAGTGGAAGAGACATAGAGGGAAAGAGGGAAGGTGAGTGGGACTGGGAGGAAATGAGGGAGGGGGCTACAGCCAAGACAGAAAGTTTAAAAATTATAATAAATGATAAATACATTTAAAATGAACCACAAAGAAAGAACCACTTATTATATGCATTGATAGCAATGCTTCTTCAATACGCAGCTTTCAGAAGCCAAAGGGCAATGCCCTTCTTCATGAGTGCAAGAGAAAGTAAGGATGCCATGGTTCAAAAAAAAACCCAATAAATATCTCTGTATTCCCATTACTCAAGCACAATGCCCTACTTCTACCTTAAAAATCTCATGAAGTTCTGGTTTTTTATATCTAACTTGGGTCCATAAAGAAAAATTGTTACAAGGGATAGTCTCCTATCTTGCATACTCACACAGTGTAACCCATCAAAACATCAGCTTATCGAGAATTTAAGCACATATAAAACCAACACTCACTATAATATTGGTAAAACCAAGAACTCATTGCTACTGATTCAGAGGGCTATTGTTATATACTTGCATTTACTGATTTTGCATGTAGAATTCTTTTTCATATAATGGTGGGAAAAAATGTAGATAAGGAAATAATTACTGAATTTCATAATATTTTAAGTCATCTACCAGGAGTTATATGTTTTGCACAAACAAGCAAAAAAATTCACTCAAGTTTAGTTGTCAATGTTGTAGAAACTGGTTTCCAGACCATAAATATGGAGAATAACAAAAGACAACAGGGCATTTGATGGAGTCGAGTCTTACTTCACCAAGTTCAATAAAAACTACCAAAAGTGAGATATTCTACTAGTGATGCTGTGAAATCCTATCTATTATGTTTGATACTGAATAAAATTGATCATAAAAAATTTGATTTGTTTCATAGATGTTGCAAAGTGAAATAAGTTAAAAATATAAAAACAATGAATTGTATACTAGTAACTTTCTAAACAGAATTCTAAATGTTGCCTTTATGTAATGCTTACAGAGAGTATGCATGCCTGCATGATTCAGGCTAGTGAATAAAAAAGCTCAAGATTCACAATCAATTGTTCTGTGTATCTAGCCTGCTGCTGACATTTAGAGCTGATGCCCTGGAATGAATGACAGAAACCTTTATGAACCAGTATATTTTTTTTTCTGTAATAGTGTTGTAAGACTTAAATATAAGCATAATGATTTCTACAGGTGCTCAGGCAAAAATTAAACATGCAAATAATGCCAGCAACTAGCACTTTTCAATTCTGAAAAATATGAATCATTGTGTAATTTCAGCCTCCAGGCCCCTTCACAGGATTGACTAAATTGGGAAGGAATCCTGTGATCTACCACTGATGATGGGGATTGTCTTTTCATTAAATTTAATATCAGACAAAATTGATTTTATTCGCTACCATTAAATGGACTTGATACCTATAGTGACCTAGCAGCACTGTAAATGTCTCTCTTGTCCTTTAGTAAAGCAATAGGATCAAAAGGAAGCTAGATCATTTCATGGCTGAGTACTGTGAGGCTTCTGCTTCTAATGGAGTATTGACTGAGAGAACAAATGTACAGACAAGCATCTGGGAATACACCCAGGACACCTGAAAGCTAAGAGCTTTTCTATTTTACTGTTTTGCAAGACATGCATGCAACTCTCTTAAATTTGTTCCTGCATAATTTCAAGGTGTTTCCTTAAAATGAATGTACAAATATCTAGAAACCAATTGTTTGCTCCTGGGAAAACAAGTTCCTCTGCCCTTACCTTTTTTTAAAGTGACATATTCCATAACAGTAGTTTGGTTTTTATGTTGTTGTTGTTGTTATTGCTTTAATCTAGGCATAGAATGTGTATTATAACTGTGTGGTTTGATGCTAATTAAACAAATTATGTTACTGTCTTTTTTATATATATACAAAGTTTCACTGTGTAGCCTTCATTGTCTTGAAACCCACTCTGTAAACCAGGCTGGCCTTGAACTCAGACAGATCCTCCTTTCTCTGCCTTCCAAAGTGTGTGCCATTGCTGTCTAGCCTTTTATTGTGCTTTTAATATCCCTCATTGTGATTTGTTTCTCTGTTCTGTAAATAAGGAATAAGAATATTGACCTAATACCTCATGTCAGCATTTAAATGAGCTAAAATATATTAACATCAAATTAGTAGACATTTAATTAGACAATCACAATTATTACTTTTGTTTTCATTAAGATTGTTTAGACTTATAAAACAATAATAATATTATTTCTACAAATGTTTTTATTTAAACTAAAAAGAGGTAGATGTGAGAGCACATTTGACAATTGCAGATAAAAAGCAGAACAAGTAATACATATTTGCTCAACTTTTTCTGTCTTCTCAACAATTCATTCTCAACAAATCAATTTCCATTTATAACCTCCAATAGATATTCTACTCATAAGACCTGTGAATTTGATATTTTGCTTAAGGTTGGGATCAAAATAAAATAGGAAAAACAGTGCTACAGAAGCATTTGGAAGAGAGTAATTAAGAGAAAATACTAAATCAGTAAAAGGAGTCTATATACAATATCATTTTATTTTACTACTCTCTTACCAGTACTTTATAATACTTTTTAGTGACAAAATCTGGAAAAAAACATCTTTTGGAGTAAAATTGAAAAGAGCTGAAGAACTTGATCAGTTAGCATATCTTCAGTTAGAATAATATTGATCACTCCATATAAAAATTTTGGCATATTTTAGTTATGTGTGTATGCATATGATAGTATGAAATATGTAGACTGTATGTATTTGTGTATGTTCATCATTTTAGGAAGGGCACTCATACCAGGTCAGTTTCTCATTTGATTCCAAGTTTCCCTTGGTATTCAGATTGCAATTTCCTCTGTCCTGTGTCAGTATGAAAAACAACACTGTACTGATTTCACAATTCATCTTCCAGCTTGTAAATTTGCGAGACTCCTACTGAAGATGATTTAATCAACCTTTACTGTTTTATAAATTCACAAACCTAATGCTTGCCTGTTATATAAACCATCCTTAATGTTAATTCTGCTTGAGTAAGGCAACTGTTTTTTATTTATTTATTTTTTATTAATTAGAGTTTATTCACTTTGTATCCCAGCAATAGCCCCCCTCCAATTTCACCCTCCCTCTCTAACCTCCTCCCATGCCCCTCTCCCAGTCAACTGATGGTGGAGGTCCTCCTCCCCTTCCCTCTGACCCAAGCCAATCTCTGACAAGAACTCTCTTACATGCCCTCTGATCCCTTTCCCCTGGTGGGGCTGCCTTGCCAGGCCGCTGTGGTAGAGAATGACTTGATGGGCTGGGGAAGGTAGGTAAGGGGGTACACTTTTCTAAAGGAGAAGGGATGGTGGTATGGGAAAGAGGAGAGAAGGGAGAGCCCACATATGGGATGTAAAGTAAATTAATAATTTTTTTCAGTGTGCATTTCTTTTTTATTTTTTAATTAATTACAGTTTATTCACTTTGTATACCACCTGTAGCTCCTTCCCTCCTCCCCTCCCAAACCCAATGCAGCCACTCCTGATAATTTTTTGTTCCTATGTTTGTTTCTTTTTTTGTTTTATTTTATTAATTACACTTTATCCACTTTGTATCCCCCAATAAGCCCCTCCCTCCTACCCTCCTTCTCCCCTCCCAATCCCACCCTCCCTCCAGCTTCTTCATGCATGCCCCTCCCCAAGTCCACTGATAGGGGAGGTCCTCCTCTCCTACCTTCTGATCTTGGTCTATCAGATCACATCAGGAGTGGCTGCATTGTCATCTTCTGTGGCCTGGTAAGGCTGCTTCCCCCTCAGGGGGAGGTTATCAAAGAGCAGGCCAATCAGATTATGTCAGAGGCAGTCCCTCTTCCCATTACGATGTAACCCACGTGGACACTAAACTGCCATGGGCTACATCTGTGCAGGGGTTCTAAATTATCTCCATGCCTGGTACTTGGTTGGAGTATGAGTCTCTGGGAAGACCCCTGTGTTCAAATCTTCTGGTTGTGTTGCTCTCCTTGTGGGGTTCCTCTCCTCTCCAGATCTTACTATTTCCCACGTCTTACATAAGATTCCATGCACTCAACTTGTACAACCACTCTGGAAAGCAATCCGATGCTTTCTCAGACAACGAGGAATAGAGCTTCCCCAAGATCCAGCTGTACCACTCCTAGGCATATATCCAAAAGATTCTCAAGTACACAATAAGGACATTTGCTCAACCATGTTTGTAGCAGTCTTATTTGTAATAGCCAAAAGCTGGAAATAGCCCAGATGCCCCTCAGTGGAGAAATGGATGCACAAATTGTGGTATATCTACACAATGGAATATTACTCAGCAATAAAAAAGAAGGAAATCATGAAATTTGCAGGTAAATGGTGGGATCTGGGAAAGATCATCCTAAGTGAGCTATCACAGAAGCAGAAAGAGGCACACGGTATATACTCACTCATATAGACATATAGGATAAATCTACTAAAATCTGTACACCTAAAGAAACTAATCAATAGGGAGGACTATTGCTAAAATGCTCAATTCCTATCCAGAAAGGCAAAGAGGCTGGACATCAGAAGAAGGAGAAAAGATGGAACAAGTCAGGAGCCTGACACAGAGGACCTCTGAAAAGCTCTGCCCTGCAGACTATCAATGTAGATGCTGAGACTTATGGGCAACCTTTGGGCCGAGTGCATGGAATCTTTTTTGTTTGTTTATTTCTTCTTCTCTGCTTTTGGAAATTTTTTCTTTATTAATTACACTTTATTCACTTTGTATGCCCCCTGTGGTTCTCTCCCTCCTCCCATCCCAATCCCTCCCTCTACCCTCTGCATGCATGCCCCTTCCCAAGTCCACTGATATGGGAGGACTTCGTTTCTTTCCTTCTGATCCTAGTCAATTAGGTCTCATCAGGAGTGGCTGCATTGTCTTCTTCTTTGGTCTGGTAATGCTGCTTCCCCCTCAGGGGGAGGTAATTAAAGAACAGTCCAATCAGTTCATGTCAGAGAGAGCCCTGTTCCTATTACAATGGAACCCACTTGGATACTGAACTGCCATCGGCTACATCTGTGCAGGGGTCTTAGGTTATCTCCATGCAGAGTCCTTTATTTACAAATAAAGCTGCTACAAACATGCTTGAGCAAATGTCCTTATTGTGTACTTGAACCGCTTTTGGATATATGCCTAGGACTGGTATGGCTGGATCTTGAGGAAGCTCTATTCCTAGTTGTCTGAGGAAGTGCCAGATTGATTTCCAAAGTGGTTATACAAGTTTACATTCCCACCAGCAGTGGAGGAGGGTTCCCCTTTCTCCACAACCTCTCCAGCATGTGTTGTCACTTGAGTTTTTCATCTTAGCCATTCTGATGGGTGTAAGGTGAAATCTCAGGGTTGTTTTGATTTGCATTTCCCTAATGGCTAATGACAGTGAACATTTCTTTAAGTGTTTCTCTGCCATTCGATATTCCTCTACAGAGAGTTCTCTGTTTAGCTCTCTTCCCCATTTTTTTAATTGGATTACATGGTTTGCTGCTTTTCAGCTTCTTCAGTTCTTTATACATACTGTATATTAGCCCTTTGTCAGATAAAGGGTTGGTGAAGATTCTGTCCCAATCTGTAGGCAGTCGTTTTGTTTTGATGACGGTGTCCTTTGCTTTACAGAACCTTTTCAGTTTCATGAGGTCCCATTTATTGATTGTTGCTCTTAGAGCCTGTGCTGTTGGTGTTCTGTTCAGGAAGTTGTCTCCTGTACCAAATAGTTTTAGGGTCTTCCCCACTTTTACTTCTAACCAATTTAATGTGTCTGGTTTTATGTTGAGGTCTTTGATCCACTTAGACTTTAGTTTTGTGCAAGGTGATAAGTATGGATCTATTTGCATTTTTCTACATGTAGCCATCCAGTTAGACCAGCACCATTTGTTGAAGAGGTTATCTTTTTTCCATTGTATAGTTTTGGCATCTTTGTCAAAGATCAGGTGTCCATTAGTGTGTGGGTTTATTTCTGGGTCTTCTGTTCAGTTCCATTGATCCACCATTCTGTTCCTAGGCCAGTACCATGCAGTTGTTATAACTGTTGCTCTATAGTACAGCTTAAGATCAGGGATGAGATACCTCTGGAAGATCTTTTATTGTAGAGGATTGTTTTAGCAATTCTGGGTTTCTTCTTATTCCATATGAAGTTGAGAATTTTTCTTTCCAGGTGTGTAAAGAATTGTGTTGGTAATTTGATGGGAATTGTATTGAATCTGTAGATTGCTTTTGGTAAGATGGCAATTTTTACTATGTTAATCCTGTCAAGCCATGAGCATGGGAGATCTTTCCATCTTCTCATATCTTTTTCTAATTCTTTCTTCAGAGACTTGAAATTTTTTTCATACAAGTCTTTGACTTGCTTGGTTAG
>REGO01000563.1:1023479-1037056 GCA_010120015.1 Rhombomys opimus
TTTTGTTGATTTGGGTGGTGTCTCTCTGCCTTTTAGTTAGCTTGGCTAAGGATTTGTCGATCTTGTTGATTTTCTCAAAGAACCAGCTCTTGGTTTCTTTGATTCTTTGAATTGTTTTATTTGTTTCTAATTGATTGATTTCAGCCCTGAGTTTGATTATTTCCAGCCGTCTACTCCTTTTTGTTGTGTCTGCTTCTTCTTTTTGTAGGGTTTTTAAGTGAGCCATTAAGTTGTTTGAATGAGCTGTCTCGAATATCTTCTTGAAGGCACTTAGGGCTATCAACTTTCCTCTTAGCACTGCTTTTATTGTGTCCCGTAAGTTTGGGTATGTAGTGTCTTCATTTTCATTGAATTCTAGGAAGACTTTAATTTCTTTATTTCTTCCCTTACTCAGCTGTCATTTAGTAGCAAGTTGTTCAGTTTCCATGTTTGTGTAGGCATTTTGCTATTTCTGTTGTTGCTGAGGTCCAGCTTTATTCCATGGTGATGAGACAGGATACAAGGGATTATTTCAATCTTCTTGTATCTGTTGAGGCTCACTTTGTGACCAACTAGATGGTCTGTTTTGGAGAAGGTTCCATGAGGTGCTAAGAAGAAGATAAATTCTTTTGTGTTTGGGTGTAAGGTTCTGTAAATGTCTTTTAGGTCCATTTAATCCATGACCTCTGTCAGAGACATTGTTTCTTTGTTTAATTTCTGTTTTGTTGAGCTGTCCTTTGTTGAGAGTGGGGTGTTGAAGTCTCCCACTATTAGTGTGTGGGGATCTATGTGTGGTTTAAGTTTTATCCATGTTTCTTTTACGAATGTGGGTGCCCTTGTATTTGGGGCATAGATGTTCCTGGTGGAATTTTCCCTTGATGAGTATGAAGTGTCCTTCCCCATCTCTTTTGATTAATTTTGGTTGAGGTCTATTTTATCAGATATTAGAATGGCAGCAGTTCACTAAATTTACAGCAAGAAACCCAGAAGCAGGGCAGCTGTCTTCAGGACTTTTCTGGGTGAGAGGAGAGCCCTCTCGACTAACAAGGAGCACAGTTACCACTCAGGTCTCTATGCCTGAGGTGAGCAGTGGCAACTCTTGAAAAACACCGGCCATACAGTGACTATACCCAAAAAGCTGAGAAGGCTTCCTTCAGGAAAAACCACCTTCCTGCCAAAGGGATTCTCTCCACCACAGGATTCCAGGAATCACCAGAAACTAACCCCAAACACCTAAGATGGCCCAATGGGTAGAGGCCAACGTAAAAGCTCAACCAACAAAAGACAGAGCATTATGGCATCTCCAGAACCTAGTTATCCAGGGGCAAGTAGCCCTGGACACCCCAGCATAATTGAAATTCAAGAAGATGACCTAACATCTATGCTCTTGAAGAGGATAACAGAGGAAACAAATAAAATGTGTAAAGACCTAGAGGAAGATAAACTCAAACAGATTATGGCCATCTGTTAGGGATAACTGGTTGCCCCTTGGAGCAGTATCTGGGGGTTGATCTTGGGAATTCCGGGCTTTTGTAGGTCTGAGGTTGGGGCTCTGTGCCCCAGTACCCAAGTGGTAATCTGTGGCGGGTGGGTCCCGCTCTCCTGGTAACAGCAGGCTATCTGGTGCACAGCAGATCCCTGGGTTGGGCTGGTCTCTGGGGCCTTTTCCAGGGTTATACTGGGTGGCCTAAGTCCATCCCCTTTGCTTCATTCCCTGTGAGGATTTCTCCTGACAGTGACTCCCAGTCTCTGGTGCCCTGGGGCGCACAGCTCTGTCTGTGAGGGAGAGCTGGGCACACAGCAACTATCTGTGCCCGAGGCTGGAGCCCAGTTCAATGATGGTGGCTCGTACCCACTGGTCTGTGAGACTTCTTCCAGGGAAAGACTGGGTGACCCAAGTCAGTACCGTTTCCTTCCTTCCCTGTGGGTTTTTCTTCCCACTGAGACTCCCATTCTCTGGTGTCTTTTTGTGCCCACCGATCAGCCTGGGAAGGTGATCAGGACACACAGGTGTGTGGCTCTGGTCCAGCAACCTAGTGCCTGCGTGACCCAGGATCTCTTCCAGGTTCTGGCTGGGTGGCCTGAGAGTGGACCCGACTGATTCCCATGCCATTGGGGTTTCCTCTCACCTGGGAAACACGATCGCTGTTATTTTAGGACCCAGAGTTCAGTCTCTTGGTCGCTGTACGAAAAATGTTGTCCTGCTCCTCAGATGCAGTATTCTGGCACCACCATCTTGTCCCCCTCTGATAATTTTTTTAAGAGCATTTGCTAGTCTTGCAAAGAACAGGTTTTCAGTTTCCAGGACCCAAGTCCTACTGCTTACAAGTGCCTGCATACCCAGCAAAAGTGGTCTCATGTCCTCTTCTTGTCTACATGGATACCAATGCATATGTGTGTATATATAAGATAAATAAGATAAATCTCTTTAAAATTTATTTAAATATATATAATATATAAGATATTTCATTTTTATAACTTGTCATGATGATGGTATGGACAATGGATTTTTGAATTATAAATGATTGGTTTGAATTATAAATGACTTGGTTGCCTGAGACCAATTACGATCAAGATAAAGCAAGTGTACTGAGTGAGGCGTGGTTATTACAGAGGCATTCACAAATATTCTCCACAAAATTTGCAGAGCTTCTGTAAGAGTTAAAGGAGATTGTGTAAAAATCTGTCTTGAAATCAGTACTCAATGGATGACATCTTAACAAAGGTTGTCTACTGCTAACCAGAAGAAATTACTCTGTATTCATAGTCAATGTTTTTACTGTGTAAAGCATTAAACTTTAAATCCAACATCTTAAAAAGCTGACACATGTACAAATGTAGCTTTTCTGTTTTAATGTAATGAACTACTTATTGTTTAACATTTTTTGGGAATTGTGAAATTAGACAGTTTCATGAGATGGAATAGTATTATTATGCCTTGGAATCACAGACTTTGCTTTTTTTTCCTTGCAAGTTCTTCAGATTTTTAAACTATCAGCATATTTCTAAATTAAATGTCACTGATACTTATAAAACCCGATGGTGATTAATGTTTGATGTCTTAAACAGAGTGTCAAAAAGACTGACAAGTTTTGTAAAAGTTGTCTAGATAAAATGACAGCATGTGATCCCTTGCCTTCTGCATGATACTGAGAATGAAACCTACTCTGCATGTTGGGGAAGTGTTCTACTACTGAGTTACATCACCAGTCCTCTGTCTTTGATTTATTATTTTATTCATAAAACAATTTAACACTTCCAAGTTGATTCTCCTTACATATGTGTTACTCTTATGTATTTCTTTTTGACATTTTATTTTACAAAATGGGTTTTACCTCAAATAACATGTCCTTATTATAGTTTCCCCTCCCTCTACTCCTACCTCGTTCCTCCCACCTCCCATCCTCTCTGGATTCTCTCACTAGAAAACAAGCAGTTTTCTAAGGAATAATAATTAAATATAACATAATAAGATAAAACAAAACTAACACATCAGAACTGGGCAAAACAAGCAAACAGAAGGAAAAAGGCACAAGAAAAAGAGACACACTCGTTTGTACGCTCAGGAATCCCATAAAAACACTAAACTGGAAGCCATAATATATACGTAGAGGAACTATAGAGTAAAAAGAGAAAAGAAAAAAGATACATAAATAATGAAATAAAAGATAATACTAAAGTATTTTTTCTCTTTTATTTTACTGAAAATAGATTCTCATGCAATATATCCTAATTAGTTTCCCATTCCTCTACTTGTCCCGGCTACTCCCTACCTTCCTTCTCTTCCAGATCCACTTCCCTTTTGTCTCTCATTTAAAAAAAAAACAGGCTTCTAATAGATAACTCAACCAGGACAAAACAAAATATAAAGAAATAAAACAAAAACTATCACATCAAGGCTGGACAAGACAACCCAACAAAAGGAAGAGAGCCCCAAGGGCAGGTACAGGAATCAGAGACCCATTCATTCTCATACTCAGGACTCCCATAAAAATACTAAGATGAAAGCTATCATCTATACACAGAGGAGCTAGCACAGGTGCTTTAGGATGTGATTTCACATGAGACTTGCTAGGTTGATTGAGAGGGACTTGTTCCCTGGAGTCTTTGTCCCCTCTGGTTTTGCCACCTTTTCCACAGGATTCCCTGAAATCTGATGGGAAGAATTTGACAGAGATATTCCATTCTCTATCTATCTATCTTCCTCTCTCTCTCTCTCTCTCTCTCTCTCTCTCTCTCTCTCGTGTGTGTGTATGTGTGGTGTGTGTGTGCATGATGTGTGCTGTGGGTCTCTGAATTTGATCCCATCTGCTACAGGATAAAGCTTCTCTGATAATGACTGAACAAAGCATTTATATAAGTATAGCAAAATATCACAAAGAGTCATTCTTTTCATACTTTTTTAAGACCAGTAGTGTTTGGTTTTACCTAGGTCTCTGGTTTTATCTAGTCTCTGGTTCTTGGTCACTCAAGCAGTGTCAAGTATGTGTTCTCCATAGAGTGGGCCTTAATTTAAATCAGAATTGATTGGTTACTCTCACAAGCCTTTGGCTATCATTGCACTAGCATATCTTGAACTGGACACCATTGTAGATTGTGGGGCTTCTGGCTGGCTTGGTGTTTAAGTTTCTCCTTTAGTAGCATGCTGCATATTTTCCTGTTCCAAAAACACAAGAACATAGCTGTGACTGTTCTATGAAGACATCAGCTAAGCTTCTCCATGTTCAATGAGTTATAGGTATTGTCTTCTTAACCTTTAGATTTTTTCCTATTATTATTATTATTATTTATACACTTTGTACCCCAGCTGTGGCCCCCTCCCTCATCTCCTTCCAATCCCCCCTCCCTCCCTTTTCTCCCCCTATGCCCATGCCCTATTCCACGGATAGGGGAGGTTCTCTTCCCCTTCTATCTGATCCTAGCCTATCGGGTCTCATCAGGACTGGCTGCACTGTCTTCCTCTGTGGCCTGGCAAGGCTGTACCTCCCAGGGAGAGGTGATCAGAGAGCAAGCCACTGAGTTCATTCCAGAGACAGTCCCTGTTCCCCTTACTAGAGAACCCACTTGGAGACTGAGTCTGCGGGCTACATCTCAGCCAGAGTTTTAGGTCCTCTCCATGCATGGTCCTTGTTTGGGGTATCACTCTCTTCAGGGCTCTCAGGACTATTTTGGTTTTGTTTTTGTTTTTGTTTTTCTCTGTTGGTCTCCTTTTGAAGCTCCTGTCCCCTCCACGTCTTTCTATCTCCCCCTTCTTTCATAAAATTACATGCATTCTGCCCCAAAGTTGGCTAAGTCTCAGCTTCTGCTTCGATACCTCTATCAGTAGAGTCTTTCAGAGGCCCTCTGTGGTAGGCTTCTGTTAAATTTATTTATTTATTCACTTTACATTCTGAACACATGCCCTCCCTCCTCTGCTTCTGGTCTCAGTCTCCCACCCTCTTCATCCATCCCTTCCTTTGCTTCTCCTCAGAAAAGGGGAGCTCTTCCCCCTTACAAGCCCACCCAGGCACATCCAGTCCAGTCGCATTAGAACTGAGTACATCCTCTTCCACAGAGGCCAGAAAATGCATCCCAGCTAGGGGTAAATGATCTGAAAGCATGCAACTGATTTCTCTTCAGAGACAGCCCCTATCCTGCTACCTAGGGGACCCACATGAAGACCAAGCTGCCCATCAGTTATGTATGTGTTAGGGGCCTAGATTCAGTCTGTGCCTGCTCTTTGGTTGGTGGTTCAGTCTCTATAAGCCAACATGGGCCTAGATTAGTTGATTCTGTTGGTCTTCTTACTGAGTTCTTGTACCCTCCTGTTCTTTCTATCCTTCCCCTCACTCTTCAACAAAACTCCCTGAGTTCTACCAAATGTTTGTGTGTGTGTGTCAGCATTTCCTTGTATCCACTGCTGAGTGGGGCCTCTCAGAGGACAGTAATGCTAGGTTTCTGTCTGCAAGCATAGCAGAGTATTATTAATAGTATAACGGGTTGGCTCTCTTCTATGGAGTGTGTTTCAGGTTGGGAGAGTCATTGGTTGGCTATTCCCTCAACCTCTACTCCATCTTTATCCCTGAATTTCTTGTAGGTAGGGTGAAGTTTGTCCCTAAAGTTTTGTGGGTGAGTTGGTTTCCCCTTCCTTCCAGTGGAAATCCAGCCTGGCTATGAGGTGGCACTTCAGTCTCCATGTCCCCTGTTGCTAGCAGTCTCAGTGACAGTCACCCCCATATCCTCCCAGGCCTATCCTTGTCCCAGAGATGCCCCCTGCAGGTTCCCTCCTCTCTCCCAGCACTCTCATCTCTTTCACTGCCACTCTCTCAACATCTGACCCCGATCCTCACTCCCCTCACCACATTCTCTCCCATGCAGTTCCCATACTTGGTCCACTTTCAATGTCTATCCTATTTCCCCTTCTGAGTGGAATTCAGGCATCCTCCTTTAGGCCCTCTTGTTACTTAGCTTCTTTGGGTCTGTGATTTGTAGTATGATTACCCTGTACTATATGGCTAATAACCAGTTATAAGTGAGTATATACCATGTGTGTCTTTCTGAGTCTGGGTTACCTCACTCAGGATGATCTTTTCTAGTTCCATCCATTTGCCTGCAAATTTCATTATTTTCTTGTTAATAGCTGAGTGGTATTCCATTATGTAAATGTGCCACAGTTTATCTCTGATGAGTTTCATTTGAAGTCTATTATGCCAGATATTAATGCTACACAAGCTTGTATCTTTGGTTCATTTGCTTGGAATATCTTTTTCTATTGTTTTTCATCATTTTTAAGGCTAGAGGTGATATCTATCCTTGATGTTAAAAGATGTGTTTCTTGCATTCATCAGAAGTAGGGCTGCTAGTTTTACTACTCTCTGTCTATTTATTGGTAAATTGAGATCATTGGTGTTGAAAGTTATCAATGATCAGTTTTGTTAATTCTTATTATTTCATGAGGGGAGGGTATAGGTGAGGGTGTTACCCCTTTTTTATTTGTTGGTGTGGGATTTATTCCTTGCTGCAAGCATTGTTTTTATTTCTTCAGATGAGAGGATGAGATGAGAGCCATTCCCAAGCCTTTCTAGCTCTTTCTGAACTCTCAATAGTTGGTTCATCTTAGTTGTTCTGGCCTACACTACTTTCCAAGTGGACTGATTAAAACTGGCTTCTCTTGGCTTCTGACTGAATTGTTCTGCCTGGTCTCAGACTAATTCTGGCAATATGTTTTAATCTTCTGGCTCCTTCTCATTCTCTGGCTCATTCTGTCTTCACTTGTGTCTAGACTGTTCTCTCTGTAAAACTGTCCCAGTAAGAAACTCTTGGTAAAAACCTCTCTCTCCCTGCACTGCTCTTTTTAAGTAGCCTTTCTTTCCTATTCTCATGAGAGTTAGGCATATCCTATCTCTGACTCATTCTGTCAAATCTTTCTCTGATTCATCATTTTGTCTGCTCCTCAATTAGACATCGCTTTCAAACACAGCCACTTCCTTTTATCAACTAACCTTACCTCCATTGTTTGGGATTAAAGATGTGTACTAAGTACGTGTCTGTATTCCAACTAGATCATACTCTAATCCAGAACATGTCTGCATCCCAGCTAGATCACAGAGACCTACAAGGTCTTTGGATATGATCCCTTGCAAGAAGAGCCATGTTGCTAGATTAAAATTTCTCTACACTCTGTATTTTCTTGGGTGTGGATAACTTTTTCAGGTTGAAGTTTTCCTTCTAGCTCCTGGGCTTGGTTTGTAGATAGATACAACTTAAATTGGTTTATCGTGACATCTCTTTTTTTTTTTTCTCCCTCATTTTATATTGAGAGTTTGCTATTTGTAGTCTGGGCTGACATATCCAGTCTCTTAAAGTTTATAGAACATCTTCCTTGGACTTCTTGCTTTTTTACAGTCTCCATTGAGCAGTCAGGTGTTATTTTTAATAGGTCTGTCTTTATATGTTGCTTGGTCTTTCTCCCTTTTGGCCTTGAATATTTTCTTTGTTCTGTTTGTTCAGTGTTTTGATTATTATGTACCAAGGGGAATTTCTTTTCTGGTCTAGACTATTTGCTGTTCTTTGTATTTTTTTATACCACATTAGACATCTCCTTATTTGTTAAGTACTTCCATATTTTTTTAATTTTTTTTATATTTTTTATATTAATTACAGTTTATTCACTTTGTATCCCATCTACAGCTTCCTCCCTCAGTCCCACCCTCCCTCTCTGATCTCCTCCCATGCCCCTCTCCAAGTCCACTGATAGGGAAGGTCCTCCTTCCCTTCCATCTGACCCTAGCCTATTAGGTCTCATCAGGACTGGCTGCATTGTCTTCCTCTGTGGGCTGGTAAGGCTGCTCCCCCGTCAGGGGGAAGTGGTCAAAATACCAGCCACCAAGTTCATGTAGAAGACAGTCCCTATTCCCCTCACTAGGGAACCCGCTTGGATACTGAGCTACCATGGGCTACATCTGTGCAGGGGCTCTAGATTTTCGCCATGCATGGTCCTTGTTTGGAGGATCAGTCTCAGAAATGACCCCTGATGCACCTCCAAGTTTAAGTTAGAACAATTTTGTTCTACAATATTGTTGAAAATATTTCCTGTGATTTGACTTGCATTTATTTTCCTTCCTCTATTAAATTATTTATTGATTTGGTCTTTTCATAGTGTACCAGATTTTAGGGATGTTTTCTTTATTGATTCTGTCTTATTTCCAAGTCTTGAACTGTGTTATTAATTCCTTCCATTATTTGTTTTTGTTTGTTTGTTTGTTTGTTTTCATTAATTTATTTAAGGGGTTTATTTACTTCCTCTTTAAGGCTTTCTAACATATTCATAAATGCTGTTTTAAAGTCCTTGTCTTGTTCTTCATTTTTATTGCATTCCTCAGAGTCTACTTTACTAGTTAGAGTTGTTGGGCTCTAGTGGAGACGTATTGTCTTGACTGTTATTTGTTGTATTATGTTGCTGGTGTCTAGACATGAATTTGGTATGATTGTAATCGTTGGTGCTGATATCTTGTCTTTTCTTGTTGGATGGGTGTGTGTTTTGTTCCTTGATTTCTGTTGCCCTCTCCAGTTCTTAAGAGAGTGTGATGGCTATGTGGTGCCTGATAGGGAATTCTTGTTGGATATTGCCAGGTATGGCCACTGAGGGTTCCAGGTAGAATGTATTTCTAGGTATTGAGAGCTAACACTTAATAATGGGATAGACTAGAAGAGTAGACCTGAGGGTGTCCATAAGAGGGAGGAAAGCAGAGTTTTTCACCATGATATGCTTATTCCCTTGAAAATGGGACCAGGAAGGGGAAAGAGGCCAAATCATTTAGTCTGCTACAAAGCTGGGATTGAGACTAGGGGATTGGATTTGGAGCAGAGGAGAAAGAGTCAAGAACTGAGGTTTGCCTACCTCCCTCTCTGGACCAGTTGCTTCTATGATGGGCTTGTCTGGTGGGTTCCCAGGGAATGCTTCCTGGAGTTGGGAGCTGGATCAACATGATAACCCACGGGTAGTAAGAGTTGAAAGATAAAATCTTCGTGATCTATTGAGGATAGGGGCAGAGAGGAAGGGGAGGCCAGAGCAGGTGGTCTGCTACAGCAATGAAAGTGAGACTGGGGGAATCAGATTCTGAAGAGAGGAGAGAGAAGAGCTACAGTCAATCTATATCCTTCTCTGGCCAGCAGGTTCCCATGGACTGCTTTATTGAGCTGGTGGTTGGAACAATGAGATGAGTGTGGAGAAAAGCTGCAGGAGACAATCTGAGTGATCCACTAGAGGTATTTCAAGATAATGAGCACTTGCCTGACATAAGGAAAACTACTTTTAAAAAAGTATGCTAGCCTAATCTTCAAGTTGATCATGACTTACAGATGAATTCTAATATTTTAGTCCAACCTAATGTTCTGTTAAGTAGCAAGAAACAAATAAACAAAATAACAAAAAAATCCACATCTAATTAAAAACTTCCCCTCATAAGATATAGTGTATGGGAAAAAAATTGTTGAAACAGAAAAATGTGGACAAATTACAAGAAGAGCCAGTTATTTCTTTGAAGCAAATATTGTTAGTTATGACAAACATTGCTTCAAATTTTTCAAATTAAGACATTTTGAAAGTTATTGAAAGTGGAATCCTTGCTTAGACAGGCAAATCATGAGCTGAGGCTAGGCTGAGACACAAACTAAGAAACTGTCTTGATAAAAAACAACAACAGAGCAATTCTATTCCCATCATTTGAGTGGGAAAACATTTAGTCAGTGGTTTCTTGAAGATATGACTGCCTTTACTTTAATTATAAGTGATAACAGCAAGCTCAGGACTTATGAGATATTGCACTTAGGTTAAGCTATTCTTGAAATGTTTCAAAGTCATATTTTTGTCAATTAAACAATAATGTCTTCTATTCAAAACATATCCAATACACAAGTCTAAAAATGTTAAAAATTATATGCTGTATTGGTGATTATTTATATAACACTATAAAATTCACTTCATAGAATTATTTCTTACCTCCTAAAATATATGACATTGACTAATACATATTTTATTATAATGTTCGTGTGCATTTTAATAAAAATTTACACTGTGCTTTTTTCTTTTTCACTGTGTTATTTCATACAGAGCACCCTATAAATCTCAATTAGGTCAAATTGCTTGGCAATGCTTTATTCAGTTAATAGATAAAACTATATGTAACATGATTTTCTATATAGTATATATGTAGAAAGACTTTTTCATTATCTCATCTAATGATCATTTTTGTGGTAACAGCTATCCACTTCTCAGCATTTTTTTAACTATAAGGTATCAAGACAACCATTTATTGTGTTGTACAACATATTTCCCAACACTTTTTCCTAACTAAACATATACACAAATTCTTGAAATTTTTTTAAACACTGAGAAAAGGGTTGTTCTGTCTCCAACTAAAATTAGCTGCTGTTCTATTTCTCTTTTCAGTCATCAGGGTCTTTCACATGTGCATGATGAGCTCATCCACATGAGGTCATGGATCCACATGAAATTATTCCTATAAAGTCTGTATCCTTAAATACTGTGAAAATTGAGGCACATTCTGTACTCTGTTAACAATCCCCTGTATTTATCTTTAGATTACAGCAAACCGGTTCCTTTGTGTGCAATTCAATCATCCACAAGCAGTTGGTTGTTTGGATTTTGTTTTTTAATCTCTTCCAAAGTGTTTTCATCATGAGCTACAAAGTTTGATCTTTCACATATGTGAGTCTCTTGGGTGACTTTGGAAAACACATTCAGAGAATGTTCAGCTTTGGTAGAATGCTAGCTTGCATTTTGAAAATTATTTACGGATACCTTTATTTTTTTCTTTTTTTAGTTTCAGTAGAACAATTTTTATTTTATTTATATATTTCTTTATTACAATTTATTCACTTTGTATCCCCCACTGCAGCCCCCTCCCTTTTCTCCTTCCAGTCCCACTCACCCTCCCTCTTCTCCCCCCTGCCCTTTCCCTAGTCTCCTGATAGGGGAGGACCTCCTCCCCTTCAATCTGACCCTAGCTTATCAGGTCTCATTAAAGCTGGATGCATCCTCTTACTCTGTGGCTCTGCAAGGCTGCACCTTCCAGGAGAAGGTGATCAAAAAGCCTGCCACTGAGTTCATGTCAGAGACAGCCGCTGTACCCCTTAAGAGGGAACCCATTTGGAAATTGAGCAGCACTGGACTTCCTTTGAACAGGGGATCTAGATCCTCTCCATGCATGGTCTTTAGCTGGAGTATAAGTCTCTACAGGCCGCCCTGGGCCCAGGTTTTTTGCTCTGGTGGTCTCCTGTCCCCTCCAAGACTTTCTATCTCCTTCTTCCATAAGGTTCCCTGCATTCTGCCCAAAGTTTGGCTATGAGACTCAGCATATGTTTTGATACCCTGGTGGGTAGAGTCTTTCAGAGGTCCTCTGTGGAAGGCTCCTGTCCTGTTCCCTGTCTTCTCCTACTTCCGATGTCTCTCCTGTTTGTCCTTCTTTATCTACATATAGAAAAATGCAAATAGACCTATATTTATCACCCTGCACAAATACCTTTAAATTTTAAAAATGAATCAAGCGTAATTTGAGAAAATAAAATCATGACTAAATTGTGACCAATTTATGGTTAATGTTTTTTCTTTAGAGATTAGTTTTCTTTAGTTTTAATCCTTTAGAGAAACTCCTAAATATCTTTATTGTGTGTTCATTTTCCTTTCTCAGTTGTAATAAACATCTTATGGAAAATACAGAAGTTGATGTCTACTTTCATGATATAAACCACGGTCTCAAGTGCTTGTACACTTTTGAGCACTTTCAAAGGCTCAAGGCTCTACATCACTAGGCTAGCTCTGTTAACATTCCCAGGACGGTAGCATGTGAGCATGGGGCAAATGCTTTCTGATGCCAGAAATTCATTTCTAGAGTGAGACCACAGAGTTGACTTCAAAAGAGCAGCAAGACTCAGTCTTCTCATATGAATCCAAGGTGCTCCTTGGATTTCTGACATCTTCAGCCATTCTTCATAGCCCATCTTTATTCTTTTGTTATTCCCAACCAACTTTCAGAACTACTCTCTAGCAGAGAACCCCACAGCTGCCTCTTTGGCTGGGGCCCAAGTAGGCTATCTGTGCCTTCCTCTTTCTCAACTTCCTTCTCCATTCTGCTCTCCCCAGAGTACACGTAGGCTTACAGTTACCTGCTTGCCTCATCCCTTTTCTCCCATCTAACCTACACCTTCTTTTGACTTGTTGCCATTCTTGATTAGAGCCAGTGTATCTCTATGTCTGACACTTTTGGCCTTTGTATAATCAGACCCCAAGTCCTGATTAAAAGAACTCAAGTCAGTCCCTTTCTCTTTCTGCTATCCTATCACTCTCCACACCCACTGCACAGATCTGAGACAGCTTAGAGTTTAAACCCAGAGCTACAGCCACAATTTCAAATCCAGGACAAATTGGAGTCTTAACTCTAAAATCCAGAGTGTCTCCAAGACAGAAAACTGAGCACCATTGCACAACATAGCAAGTTTTGGTAACAGCAATCAAATAACTGGACATCTTCTCAACAGAGATTCAATAGCTACATCAAGAAACATCATAACTCCAGATGCCTAGACCCAGTGCAAATATATAAACATGATCAATCAAGACAATATGTCTCCTCCAAAAATGAACACCCCTATGGTACTAAGTCCAGAGAAAAGCAATTAACTGAAACACAAAACAAGAATTTACAAATTGCAATTACAAATATATTCAGGAACCTTAAACAGAGTATAAATAATTGTCTCAGTGAAGATCATAACTCAAACAGTTAAATAAAACTAAAAAACAATAAAATAAGAAAACAGAATTTAACAAAGAAATGACAACACTAAAGAAAAATTAAAGGAGACAAAGGGGGGACGAGCACACACTGTTTCTGAGCGGTGGAATACCGGAACTTCTGAGTTGGTGAATGGAAGGACCTCTAACCCAGGAAAACAACGGTGGAGATTTCTAGACCGACAGGGAACATCACAGGAGGTGAAAACTTTGGTCTCGGGTCACCCGGGGACTTGTTTGGGGAAGGAGAGAAACGGCCCTTTGATCTCGCGGCACTCCCCTCCCACAGACCTCCCTCTACCTC
>REGO01000563.1:1057770-1069096 GCA_010120015.1 Rhombomys opimus
GCTGCACAGAGTGTGTTGTCCCACTTCTCAGACATGGTGTTTTCCCGGTGCCGCCATCTTGGCCCCCCCAACCTTATTCCTTTTTTCTATGTCCTGTGTGCTTGGATTACAGATCTAATCCATCCACAGAGCCAGCTTTACTCATACTTCATTTTCATCATCCTTATCCATAGTTAATATTTTTTTTACTACTTTTCATGTTTGAACACCAGTTGTTCAACAAGATTGTTGTATTTAAATCTTAAAATATAAGTATATCAATCAAAAGAGACCTGCATTACATAAACACACAAATATACCCCCTTCAAGGCAATATGAATTTGGAAGCAGAATATTATCACTTGACAATATAGACTTGATTTCTTGTGCGCTGTGGCAAGTGAACAGTGTGAACTATGGTATCCAAGTCCTCTTTGGGAATCAGTTACTGTTTAGAAAAGAACATATAATGGTTTCCTATTTACAAAGATTCTGTGTACACTTGTATAGTGTGTGTGTGTGTGTGTGTGTGTGTGTGTGTTGCTTTTGTTTTGAACATGTGTGTAGAGGCCAGAAGTTAAATTTAGGGATCTTCCCCTATCGTTTTACACTTATTTTTCTGAGAAAGAGACTTTCAGTGAGGCCAGAGATCAAAAATTGGCTAGATTTGCTGGCTTGGGAGCTCTAGAGAGCCATCCATTTCCGCCCAGTGCTCTGGTTACAGGTTTAGAGCACCATGCCTGGCTTTTATGTGTGTTCTGGGAATCCAAAATCAGATCCTCATGTTTACAGAGAATATATTTAACTGCCTAAGCCATCTTCTCAGCTCCTATTTTCACTTCTTTAAAAGACTTTTTAACAGTTTCTAATCACATAACAGATATCAAATAAATGGTTTACAGTAGTTTTATCCCCTTACTAAATTAGAGAAAATGTCTTTAGCATTCCAAGTTTTCAAAACAGGTTACAAATGAAGATATGTTTATTAAAGGGAGTTACATACACACCTGTTTGTATCTTCATCACATTATATTTTAGATAGCAAGGATAAGAGCTTGGGGTGTAAGAGATTTTGTCTGCATTGTCTCTGAACTGTTCATTTCAAATTTCAGCCCGCACAGGAGTAAACCACAGCACTTCCAGTGAATTGATGTAATTTTAATGCCCATCTTCATGATTGTTTTCTAAGAAATCAATAACAAAAAGCCTTTCCTAGAATGCCCCCAATATCTTCTTTTCACACTAAAGAGCTTTCTCAGGAAGGTTGTGACCCTGGCTCTGTTACATGGTTCCTAAATTGAGATTTCTAAATTTAAGTTTCAGAGTTTGAGAGTAAATGAGGAAAAGAAAAATGTAGCTTCATTATTGTCGTAGTTATCAGTTTTGTTCTAACAAAGTTTCACTGTTTTTTGTAGATTTTTATTAGATGGTTGTATGTCTCATACAGAAAGATGACTACAAACTGTAATTTGTTAATTCTTCTAGAGCCATTGTCCATACTCTGTTTGCCAGGCATTCTAGAAGTGTGGGAATAGTGACTGTATATCAAGAAAGAAAGAAAGAAAGAAAGAAAGAAAGAAAGAAAGAAAGAAAGAAAGAAAGAAAGAAAGAAAGGAAGGAAGGAAGGAGGAAGGAAGGAAGGAAGGAAGGAAGGAAGGAAGGAAGGAAGGAAGGAGAGAGAGAGAGAGAAAGGGAAAGGAAAGGAAAAAAAAGAAAAGAAAAGAAATTTAACCATGGTTGTTACTAATAGGAGTAGGGATCATGAGATGAGAGGACATGCCTCCCTGCTGGGATGCTCTATTAAAGGCTAAATTGCTTGCTGGTGATTTCTCTATATGCAGTGTACCTTCTCTGAAGTTCTTATAATGTCTGTAACTCTGGCTCCATTGAAATCAAAGTTCTGGCTTGCATTACTATGTAACTCGTGCCAAAATGATTCACCAATCCTTCCTTCTTCTCCATATCTTTGTCCACTGTGGTGGTTTGAATGGGTCTTGCCTTCATAGACTCATGTGTTTGAATGACTGTCGTGTAGGAAGTGGCTCTATTAGGAGGTGTGCCCTTATTGGAGGAGGTGTAGCCTTCTTAAAGGAAGTTTGCCACTGTGGAAATGGGGCCTTGTGGTCTTAAATGCTCAAGCTATTCCCAGTATGAAACAAATCCAGTCTCCTTCTGCTGCTTTCGGATCAAGATGTAGAACTCTCAGCTTCTTCTCCAGCACCATGTCTGCCTGCACACTGCCATGCTTCCCTCCATGATATAAGTGACTAATTGTCTGAACTGTAAGCCAGCCCCAATCAAATGTTTTCCTTTTTAAGACTAGCCTTGGTCATGGTGTCTCTTCACAGCAAGGAAACCCTAACTAATATACCCGCATTCTTATATTTGTCCCATTATTAAAGTAGATTCAATTGCTCCTTTTGAATCTTCACTCATTTTCCTGCTGGAACCTGATATCAATATATTGGTTGGTACCAAGAGCAGATCTCCAAAATGTGGGAATGTGGTGTCTGATTGTTCATTGTCTTTTACAAAAGCGTGGGTACATCGTTCTGGTCAAGGGAGAAAGGAGATGGGCGGAAAAGATGATCAGAATTTTGATGTGCTTATAAAAAGAGTGGAAAGTAATAAGAACATAATAAAGATGGCAGAAAAGCGGGGAGACGAGAGCTTCCTTTGACAGCTTTGGTAATAAGATGACATGATGATAAAAGAGAGCTTTAGCTGGCATTAGATGACACAGAAATCAATGGACACCCTACACCTTTTAGTGCATACTTTTGGACAATAAATTGAAGACCCCTGGGTATTTTCTATGCCTGGAGAATGGTCAGTGAGTCTGAATAATAGGGTTGTAGAGTTACAGCATCAACTCTGTGTTCATCACCTATCTTTTTATAGTGCAAAGAAGGAAACTGGGACAGGGACATAAAATACAAGGTGTTTTAGCCAACATACAAGAGGAAAATCTTTGATATATAAATCCCCTTTTTAGCTAGAACAGTCCTACCTCCCTTTATGCAACTGGGCCTATGTCGAGATCGGATGCTAGTGAAGCATGCACATATTGTGGGTGGAATATTAGACTCTAAAGGTCTTCTCTACCCCAGCTAGTTCCCAAATAATTGAGATAGAGTTTTATAAAAGCTTTAAGGCACCATTACAGGGCAAGTATGAACCCTGTACACTATTTTGCTATTTCCCAGCTACAAACCTCAAGTTATTTGCCATAATTGTTCTTGCGTGGGCTGCTTTTGTTCCATCAGGCCAGCCCTCATGACCACATGTCCATGGCCCCTACTGCCCCATGATGACTTTCCTCCCTCTGGCTTCCTCTCCTCATTTTTCTCTCCTGATTCATGGTCCCCATCTGTCCCCAAATTTGGGAACCTAAGCTCTACCTACATCTCTTTCGCCCAGTTATAGGATGTCAGCTACTTTTTTTTGTGGAAGTTTTTTTTTAATTATTCTGATTTCAACATAAATGTTTATAATGAGTACACACTGAAGCAAAAATGTCTTCAATGCATTGGTATAATAAAATATTTTCTTGAAATTAATTACACGTGTGCTTTCATACATTTTTGATGTGGCGAATGGAAAATTCTGAATTACAAAGAGGTTCATATTTGTAACTTACATATTTCTATTAGACCATGTTTCTCTAGAGGTAGCCCATGCATACTGACACAGGCACATTTCCTGGTGGGTCTGAGGAAGAATGTTGGGAGGTATCAGCTCACATGACCTCACTTCCTAGTCATTCTACATGGAACAATGTATTGAATGTATTCACATTTTTTTTTAGGGCAGAAAGTACCCATGAATTTAACATGCATATAACAATGTGTAAGAAATCCCACCATAAAGTTTTCAGTATTACTCCAGAGGATTATTGGTATACTTCCAAGAGAAACGATTTCCAATGAAGACTTTTGTTCTTTCTCATCCATAGCCACCCTACAAAAGTTGGAACTGTCTGTTTGTCATCTGTATTTGTTTCCGGCCCTCTGAAGAAGAATTGCAAGTGCCAAAAGACTCTAAATCTGGATTATTTTCAAAGATGTGAGATTCACTCTAAAATATATCAGCTACTTTTTTAACCAGTCAGGGAAAATCAGCAAAGTTTACACCACATCACTTGGGGTATGGAAGAATGCATTCATCTGGCGGAACCAGATCTTGAATGCCAGTAATTAGCATGACAATACATAGCACCAGACCAACCCGAACATCCACAGAAAAAGGCCTGTTCGTGATAGGTAAGCTCTTCAAAAGGAAAGCTGAAAGACCTTGTCAGATTAAACTCTTAAAGATCTTGAGTTCTGAACATGTATTTCATGTTCCCTCTTGTCAGTATGAAACACGGAAGATTCAGGTTTTAAATGTTGGCTTATTAAGTAGAGCTGCACTCGAATTCTGACCTCATCCTCATAACAACTGAGTATTTCAAACCTTAATCTCCACACTGAGGAGGCTGAAGG
Source organism: Rhombomys opimus (assembly GCA_010120015.1). Lineage (NCBI taxonomy): Eukaryota > Metazoa > Chordata > Mammalia > Rodentia > Muridae > Rhombomys > Rhombomys opimus. Next base: position 1,062,234 of record REGO01000563.1, read on the forward strand.
AAGGAGATTGCTGTGAATTCTAGTCAAGTTTGAGATACCTAACGAGTACCAGGCACCATTTTAAAACCATGTTCTTATAAATAAATAAAAATATAAAGAAAAAAACAATGAATGAAATAAAGTGAAAGTGGAAGAGAGGTGATAGAACCCTAGAGTCATATGCTGAGAGCTTCTGTAATGGCTCAGAGAAAGTTTATGACTCTGAACTGTAGGCTGTGGCGCATGCACTAGAAATGAAAATATGACATTAATTGTACAATGTGTGTGCAATTCAAAAATCTATGTAACTCTTAGCATTACTACTGTCTATTCAGTTGATAAATATTTTTAATCCTATGCATTCATCTTTAGGTTCAATAAATTGGAAACCTCCAAAAATTTTAATAAAATACAGTCCAGGCTGGAAAATATCCAAGGACATTGTTATGCCCACGAGACTATTCACTGAATTCAATCTAGAGACAGAGAAGAAAGTCATTGGATTAGCTCATGCAACGTGTTTACACACTTGAAACCAGAATGTGTGAAATAAGAAATATCTGAGCCACAATGAAAACACCGAGAGTGTCTTCACATTTTATTACTGATAGTTCTAGACAGCAGAAATATTTTCATAGATAAAGACGAGAGCACAAAAGACTCATATGAAGAATAAATGAAGATTTGCTGTTCCTTTTTTGTCTCTGATTACTTCTGTTAAAATATAATTCACAATACTCAAAACACCCATTTGTAAAGATTCATTTTTGTCTTCAATGCTTAGGACCAAACCTAGGACCTTGTTCATAGTAAACAAACACTTTGCTATTGAGCTGCATTCCCTGCCTCTAGCCTTTCATCTCTTTCTTTAAAAGGCCAAAAATTATATAGTTGTGAAGAAAGAAGTCAACAGCACTTGTTTTTATAGAGTAAATGCCTTCTTCATTTTGATAGAGACTTTAGGTATACTTAGTTTTCTAGATTTTTAAAGTTTTCTTTATGTAAACAATTTTATATTCAAGTTTGTTTTATTTGATTAAATTCATCCGCTTCTTTAAAAAAGCAAACGAATACAAAAATCAAATAATTCCCTTCCCTGCATGAAATTCTTCAGTCCCTATAATGAAAAGCAGTCAGTCCTCCGTCCTGACTTCAGTTTCTGTCACCTCTCCCTTTGCTCACTCTGGGTCCCCTGTTCATCTTACAATTCTTATAGATGATAAGTGTATTTCTGACAGGTGATCCAATCAGAAAACCTGAACACAAGACTTCCCAGAGCGTTATCGTTTATATCCCATGGGCAATGTTCAAATCTCACCCCTTAGAATGGCATTTTGTAATCATCTAAAGCCCTCATGCTTCGCTTACCCAGACCACTCTGCAATTCCCGTCAGCCCAGCACTCATGAATTGGAAGGACGCAGTAGTTATTTACTTGCTGGCTTGCTTTAAAGCTCATCTTCCTCATGTGAATTTAAGCCCTGTGAAATGGAGAACTTTATTAATTTTTATGTTCTGGGCTCTTAGGACAGTGTCTGACACTTCACAGACATGGGGATATTAATAAAACATTTTACTGTCTTGAGACTTTCCATAACTCTGTGTGATTTGACATTAATTCTTTGCTGAGCCTTTTACCTCATGTGAAAAACTGAGAAAACTTATATAGCTGCCATAACTGATTATACTTAGTGTGTCTGTCTACCCTAGTAAGATTATTAAGAAGAGTTTTATGATGGGTCTTGTGGATCAGGCCTGTAGGTGAATCTCAACTAGTCAGGAGGGTAAGGCAGAAAGGCCAGCTGGAGCTCCAGAGTGATTGCAAGGCCAGGCTGTCCAACTTAGCACCCTGTCTCAAGACAAGCCAAAAGGGGGGGGGCGCTGGATATACAGTGCAGTCGTAGAATATTCACCTAAGATGCCAGAGAGCCTAGGTCCAATTTCCTATCCTGCAGAAGAGAAGAAAAGAATATGGTGGATGTTAAAGAAAATCAAATACAATTAAAATGGATCCCAATAGCTTTGTGCTGGTATGTAATGACACATCTATAACCAACTTCAATCCAAATAAAAATTCCATAAGTAAGATATCACTAGCAACGCTGGAAAGAAAAGGTACCATAAGCTTCTCATGGAGATATATCTACAGCAAGAAAAAGCGTGCCCAGTTCTGGAAAGCAATCCATTCTCTTCTCATCCGAGTTTCAAAGCCTCTCTACTGTTTCTCTGCTTGAGACAAAGACGCCAGGAGTTAACCTACTTGTCTTTGGAACAATAGTCTCACAAATCCATTCTGGCCGCTTTGTCTTTATTCCCCACAATCTCCCAAGAACACAGAGATTCTATTTCACTGCCGATTTGAAATCACCATAACAGCTAGACTTTTCTCCCTTCTGAATCAGCTTTCTAAGCATGTAAAAGATATAGGAGATAATACATCTCTTCTTTATTCGCATCTGCTAGCATACTCTGCTACTTGCTGAGAAAAAAAAAAAAAGAGCCTTCGTTTAAAATTTGCTGCTTGAGCCAAGTGCTTCAGCACCAGGGACCGGGAGTATCTGCTTCAGCACAAGGACCCCAAACAGAAACGAACGTTGAAGAGCCTGCCTCGACTCATCGCAAGATCAACAAATGTTTGTCCTAATTTCAGACCCACTCCCCAGAACTCACTTTTAGGAGCTGTGGAGGCATTTGGACCCCTCATCTTCTGCTATTATGTTTTCAAAACAGAGTCAGAAAAGAAAGACTTATCCAGGAAGGAAATTGGACCGAACATTAATAACCTCTCCTATTAAGTTTGGTAAGGAAGAGTCTATTCTTGCATAAATAAATCTTCTACTAATCACTAAAAAATAAAATAAAATTTGTTATTCAGGAGAACTGTTTTCCATTTAATCAGGTTTAAATTGCCAGCAGTGTTAAAACAGTATTCTTTTTATTGAACAAATTTCCTGTTTTCTTTTCATCATTCAGAACATTCTAGAGTTACTTAGTGATGGCCATCATTACGTATAATACCTGTGTGTACTTTTATTGACCAAATAACTTTACCATATAAATTCACATTATCTCTGCATATTACTACTTTTAGAGAAAATATTTGTTAAAGAATTAGAATGCTTCTGCCCATAAGATTGTCTAATTAATTGGGGAAAATGGAAAGATGGGAGAAAAAAAAATCAGCTGAGCTATAGTATAGTCAGTCTCATGCTAATTTTCACAACAGTGCAGAAGAACTTGGAGCGGGGGGTGGGGAGAATCAGGTAATACTTGTGGAAAACTTAAATGTGACTAGAAAGTACATCTGGAGGAATGCATAAGAGATATCCAGGCAGACGTAAAACCAGACACAAAAGTCGACAGATTTGAAAGAGAAAAGCACACAGATAACTGTGCATTGGAATACCATGGGATTCAAAAGCAGCGATCTGGAGCCGAACACTCCTGAGTTCACAGACTGTCTCCACCAGGGGAGTGTTGTAAACTCTGAGCACACTGGCAACCCCTCCGTGCCTAGATCATCAGAATGATGGCCTCACAGGATTGTCATTAGGTTTAAAAGACCTCATATAGGCAAACCCATAAAATAACATTTGGTATTTAAAAAATATAGTTACAGGACTCTCCTGGGCAGGATGTGATTAACAGGATGCAAACATCTAAGAGGTCTACTCCCTTGAATGTGAGTGCTGAGATGGAGATTCCTAACAAGACTGAATTCCACAGACTCAATACAGACAATTTCCTTTAAAGATGGAAATGATCCACTACTCAGAGCCTCAACATGAACAGAATGTGCTTACAAATGAATTCAGTATCACTTGGAAATAAAATGCATATTTAATCCTGCTCTCATCCCCCTGACCAAATTTCCTAAGTGGTAATCCTATCTAGTAGGTTGCGTAGAACTCAATTAAATGATGTCTGTCTTCTTTATCACAAATTATGCCTCTTACAGACTCTGAAGCTATGGAAAACCTAATCCACACTCTTACATATATCTGTTTTCTTTGCTTCTTCAGACAAATTGATGAAGGATGAAACAGACACACCTGAGCCTCCACATGAAAACAAAGTGCCCCAAGGCCCCATGGTACCTAAACTGCTGCAAACTGTGTGAGAAAAGTTGATCAAATTGGAAATAAACACACTACAACATAATAAGGCAAGGAAACTCCCTACCACATGAAATTCTGCCTTCCACATTCTTGGTTTAGACTGAATCTTTGACTCACATTACTTTGTATATCCTTTTTGCAACAGTAGACTGGTTTGCCAATAGTTTACCTGCATAATAAAAAACAGAGTACCATGTGTAAATTTGGCAGTGTTTTTGCACTAAAGTCAATTGTGTGTGTTTAATACATTAGATTATCTAGGGTAATTGTAGTTTTATGAACCAAGTCTGTGGTTGAACACCATCTGTATCCCCTACCTGCGCTTTCTTTCTGTTATAGAAGGGTACGTCACTATGATAGCACATACATAACAAAATTTATTTATACTGCTGAAATTCTCTTTTTATGAGTTTGCCAGTTTAGAAACAGTGTTTCTTCGTGGTTGGTAACACCTGCCAACTGGTGGCTTAAGGAAGAGGGGGTGCTGCATTTTGGGAAGGCCTACTTCTCTCTGAGTATCTGTCACCTGCATTCAGATAAAAAGGCAGCAGGAGGCATCATGAACCTGCTTAGGGATCTTGGAATTACAGCCGTCATTGTTACTGCCATCTCATTGGCGGCTGTTGGAGCTACCACCGCGGCATTAGCCATGAGTCATACTGTGCAGACTGCTCAGACCCTAAATAATCTTTTAGCCAATGTAGCTCATGCTTTAGATGTACAAAAAAGAATTAATGCTCAACTAAAAGGAGGCTTGATGGTGTTCAATCAGAGGACTGACCTCATGCAGGAGCAAATTGATACCCTATGGCAAATCACTCAACTTGGCTGTCAATGGAAGTATGCTGGACTTTGTGTCACTAGCATACAATATGAGAATTTTTCCCGTGCTGCAAATCTGTCTAAACAATTGTCTAGCTATATTTTAGGTAATTGGACTGGAGAATTCAATACTATGATGGAGCAGCTGAGAGTGGCCATTGTTACGGCAAATTCTACCAGAGTGGACTCAGGAGTAGCCACAGGAGTATCATCATGGATTGCTGCAGCCATGAATCATCTGAAGGAATGGGCGGGCATGGGAGCATTAGCAGGCCTTCTGGTGTTGGTCGCCTTGGTTTGCCTGTGGTGTATATGCAAGGTTAGAGTCTCACAACAGTGTAATGCAGCCATGATCATTCAGGCCTTTACAGCCATTGAAGCAGGACAGTATCCCCAAGCATGGTTGGCTACCATAAAAAGCTAAAATGTTACGCTCAGGATGCGAGGCTAAGCACTGCACTCAGGGTCAGCCGCTCTCGACCCAGAGAAGAGCATGTCTGATTGCATGCGGGTTGATGCCCCAGGTCCCGCCTCTGAGAAAAAGGTATCGGACGGGTCTGATGCTCTTTGGGTGGATGACACCTAAATGAACATTGGTACAAAGTCCCAATATATTTCTAATATCAGAGATCAGACCTCTACTCTTGCCTGATGCGTCTAAAACAAAAAGAGGGAACTGTAGAGAGCTGCGTAATACCGCGCCTTAAAGATGGAGCTGGTTTCTGCCTTCCACCTTCCCGATGGTGAGTGCTCTCTGTCACAAACAACTCCATATTTGGCTAAGGCTGAGGATCTGCCTTGCTTCCGTGTATGTGGACCTATCTGCATTGCCCACGAGGCACGCTGGGGTTGGCTACCCAAAGGCTATTTTAAGCTGTGGGCTGGCTTTCCCCAGGGTCAGAAGATTGTCCAAGGTTCCTGAATAAACTGCATTGAGAAGAACAAAAAAAAAAAAAAAAAAAAGGCAGCAGGAGGCATCATGAACCTGCTTAGACAAGAGCAGCTGCAGCAGTCTCGTGCATCCTTCTGCTTCACTTGGTTCATCTGTCTGTGTATGTATGTGTGTGTTCCAACAATATTTTCTACGCAATTATTGCAAAATTTATTTCCTAATATAAATATATATGCACATATAAAATGTATATGTATAAGATAAATTTTATGACACTATTTTATTTTTTACTAAAAATAGATCCTTCCCTTATACAATACATCCCAACCGCAATTACTCCTCCTCCTACTCCTCTTTAAAACCTCATAATTTCCTAAGGGGAACAGGGACTGTCTCTGACATGAACTCAGTGGCTACCTCTTTGATCACCTCCCCCTAAGAGGGAACAGCCTTAACAGGCCACAGAAGAAGACATTGCAGCCAGACCTGATGAGACATGATAGGCTAGGGTCAGATGGAAAGGGAAGAGGACCTCCCCTATCAGTGGACTTGGGGAGGGGCATGGGAGGAGATTAGAGAGGGAGGGTGGAATTGGGAGGGAAATGAGGGAGAGGGTTACAGCTGGGATACAAAGTGAATAAACTGTAATTAATATAAAAAATAAAATTAAAATTAAAAATTAGGGGGCGGGGCAAGATGGAAGTGCCAGGAGGACTCTCATTCTGACCAGCAACACAGCAGGATCGGCACAGTGACCAGCAATCAGAACTCACAGCAATAAAACACAGACGATTGTGTTTCCCAGGTGAGAGGATACCCCATGTTGGGGGATTCAATCAGCTCTAACTCACCCGGCTAAATTGCGGAAGAGATCCCCGTTCCTCCAGGCGCTTGGCTGCCAGCTCGAGCACAGAGCCACACGTGAGTGTCTCTGGTCACTGTCCCAGACTGAACCATGCGCACCACACTATCAGAGACTGGAATTTTCAGTAGGGAGATAACCCAACCCAAAGGTACAGGAAATGATTGGGACCGACCTTAGGTCACCCAGAC